>CAUYPO010058292.1:0-111102 GCA_963574435.1 Cheirogaleus major | reverse complement strand
CTGAGGCAGAGGCAGCAGCTGAGGCTGAGGCAGAGGCAGAGGCTGAGGCAGAGGCTGAGGGTGAGGCTGAGGCTGAGGCAGCGGCTGAGGCAGAGGCAGAGGCTGAGGCTGAGGCTGAGGCAGCGGCTGAGGCTGAGGCTGAGGCTGCGGCTGAGGCAGAGGCAGAGGCTGAGTCAGAGGCAGAGGCAGAGGCTGAGGCAGAGGCTGAGTCAGAGGCAGAGGCTGAGGCTGAGTCAGAGGCTGAGGCAGAGGCAGAGGCTGAGGCAGAGGCTGAGACAGAGGCTGAGGCTGAGACAGAGGCTGAGGCAGAGGCTGAGGCAGAGGCTGAGACTGAGGCAGAGGCTGAGACTGAGACAGAGGCTGAGGCTGAGGCAGCGGCTGAGGCAGAGGCTGAGGCTGAGGCAGAGGCTGAGACAGAGGCTGAGCCAGAGGCTGAGGCAGAGGCTGAGGCTGAGACAGAGGCTGAGGCAGAGGCTGAGGCAGAGGCAGAGGCTGAGACTGAGGCAGAGGCTGAGACTGAGACAGAGGCTGAGGCAGAGGCTGAGGCAGAGGCTGAGGCAGAGGCTGAGACAGAGGCTGAGGCAGAGGCTGAGGCTGAGACTGAGACTGAGACAGAGGCTGAGACAGAGGCTGAGGCAGAGGCTGAGGCAGAGGCTGAGGCTGAGGCAGAGGCTGAGACAGAGGCTGAGACAGAGGCTGAGGCAGAGGCTGAGGCAGAGGTTGAGACAGAGGCTGAGGCAGCGGCTGAGGCAGAGGCAGAGGCTGAGGCAGCGGCTGAGGCAGAGGCAGAGGCAGAGGCTGAGGCAGAGGCTGAGGCAGAGGCAGAGGCTGAGACTGAGACAGAGGCTGAGACATAGGCTGAGGCAGCGGCTGAGGCAGAGGCTGAGGCAGCGGCTGAGGCAGAGGCAGAGGCTGAGGCAGAGGCTGAGACTGAGACAGAGGCTGAGACAGAGGCTGAGACAGAGGCTGAGGCAGAGGCTGAGGCTGAGACTGAGGCAGAGGCTGAGGCTGAGGCTGAGGCAGAGGCTGAGGCAGAGGCTGAGACTGAGACAGAGGCTGAGGCAGCGGCTGAGGCAGAGGCTGAGGCTGAGGCAGAGGCTGAGACTGAGACAGAGGCTGAGGCAGAGGCTGAGGCAGAGGCTGAGGCTGAGACAGAGGCTGAGACAGAGGCTGAGGCTGAGACAGAGGCTGAGGCTGAGGCAGAGGCAGAGGCTGAGGCAGCGGCTGAGGCAGAGGCTGAGGCTGAGACAGAGGCTGCGGCTGAGCCAGAGGCTGAGGCTGAGGCAGAGGCAGCGGCTGAGGCAGAGGCTGAGGCTGAGGCAGAGGCTGAGGCTGAGGCTGAGGCAGAGGCTGAGGCAGAGGCTGAGGCAGAGGCAGCGGCTGAGGCAGAGGCTGAGGCTGAGGCAGAGGCTGAGGCTGAGGCAGAGGCAGAGGCAGCGGCTGAGGCAGAGGCTGAGGCAGCGGCTGAGGCAGAGGCTGAGGCAGAGGCTGAGGCTGAGACAGAGACTGAGACAGAGGCAGAGGCTGAGGCTGAGGCTGAGGCAGAGGCAGAGGCAGCGGCTGAGGCAGAGGCTGAGGCTGAGGCAGAAGCAGAGGCAGCGGCTGAGGCAGAGGCTGAGGCAGCGGCTGAGGCAGAGGCTGAGGCAGAGGCTGAGGCTGAGACAGAGACTGAGACAGAGGCTGAGGCTGAGGCAGAGGCTGAGACAGAGGCTGAGGCTGAGGCAGAGGCTGAGGCTGAGGCAGAGGCTGAGGCTGAGGCAGAGGCAGCGGCTGAGGCAGAGGCAGAGGCAGAGGCTGAGACAGAGGCTGAGGCTGAGGCAGAGGCTGAGGCTGAGGCAGAGGCTGAGGCTGAGGCTGAGGCAGAGGCAGAGGCAGCGGCTGAGGCTGAGGCTGCGGCTGAGGCAGAGGCTGAGACAGAGGCAGAGGCAGAGGCTGAGGCAGAGGCAGGCCTCGGGCCAGGCAGGACGCAGGACCCCCGCCATGCTGCCGCAGCCCCTGCCTGTGGGGCCAGCCGGACACAGCCAAGTGGGAAGCCCATGTTCCAGGTGGGGTTGGCCTCCTGTAGCAGAGCCACCAGGTGGAGTCCACAGGCCTGGACCTGTCCCCAGGGCCCACGCTGAGCTGATGTCCACCTCACTGCCCTGCACCACAAGCCACTGGCTGGGCCCAGCTGTGCCCACAGCAGGGGTGCCCGCCGGGACAGTGGGCTCACCCATGCACAGCCACCTGGCCCCGTGCTGGCCACATGACGCACCCCTCCTGGAAGGGACCCCAGGGCTGCTGAGGACAGAAACGGCCAGCGATTCCAGACCAGCAGCCCACAGGCAGGAGCCCACAAGTTCATGGCAGGTGCTTTGCTCCCTCAGTGAAACTATAACGCACCAGCCTAAGAGATCATGACAGCTTCTACCAGCCCACAGGCAATCATTGCAGCCCCCGCCTGCCCCCTCCCCTCCTGTCCACATTCCCGCCCGCCCGCAGGCCCCTCCGGGTCCCCATTCCCAGGCAGCCCCAAGTGCACACAGCTTGCAGAGTCGCCAGCATCGATGGTGCCTACGATGACCAGGGCTGGGCAAGGCACCTGCCGGCTCTGCAGCTCCTGGGACACCTGCCATCACACACCCACGTGTGCCACATGCCGTGGCCTCGCCCAAGGGGCACTGGGTCGCCAGGTTCATCTTCCCCCTCCCCGTCCTAAACACAGAGGACGAAGCAGGGCTATGGACAGTCACTCGGGACCCGGGCCCGGGCGTCCCGGGCACAGCGGCTGCGAACAGGAGGCGCTCGTGGATCTGCGGAGAGTACGTGGCCGACAGGGTCGTCGCGGCAGCAGCAGACTGCCGGGGGGAACCTCGCTTGGCCGCGCACCGGCTGTGTGACATTGGGCTCGTTACCTAACCTCTCGGGGTTCCCGTCCGCAGCCCGGGAGACGGTGGGGCCGGCCTCCCCACGCTCAGGGCAGTGCGCAGCCCACAACAGGAGCCCGGCCACCGCGCCCGTCCTCACACGGCCTCGGCACTGAGCCCTGGCCACGGACCCCACGCCTGCCTGCACCGCGAAGCCCAGGGCACGCCAGACGGTCACCTTACACAGACGCCCACGCGGAAGCTGATCCAGGCTGGCACGCACCAGTGGCCGACGGCTCCTGCCAGGGACACCCGGGCCACGTCACGGCCTAGCAGTGGCCCAGGGTTCCGGGACACAGTGCCAGGGGTGAGGACTCCCCAAGTCTTTCGGTGCACCGTGAAGGCTCGACAATCTGCAACCGTTCCCGGAAGGGCTCTGCCCGGCTGTAGAGAGTCGCACACACAAGAAACCAGCCACAGACCGGAAGCGTCAAACCACAGCCCCGTCACACTTCCCCACGAGCGGCTGGCGGGGCCCAGGGGGCGGGAGCCCCCAGGCCAGGGCAGACCTCAGGGGCCCCCACCAGAAGAGGCCTGCGCCCACGGCCCCCGCCTTGCTGCGGCCACGACACAGCCCCGGGGACTGAAAGGACAGGGACGCAGGCAGGCGGCCCGTGCCGGCAGCCTGAGCGCCTCCTGCGTCACCGGCTTCTCCCTCCGCCAGGATCAGAGGCTGCTGGAGGCCAGTGGGTCAGTTTTCAACACAATGTCTGCTGCTGGCCATTGTTCCCAGCTTCTGAGATTTCAGACTGTCATTCCTCATATTCCGAACACAGTCTTTCAAATGCCTTCTTATCTGAGAATGAGATTTCCTAAAAAGACACATATCATCAAGTATTTAAAAACACACATACCAAACATGATACTTGAATTCCATGAATACATCAGAATTTTCTCTAACTCTTATCTAAATTAAGCCAGAGAGTTATCGAGATAATCAGGAAGTGTTTCGCAGGGGTCCTCTGTGGGCTCAGGGTCTCCTGGGGACAAAGGGGCCATCCCGGAAAGAGCAGGGTCCTCTCTGCACTGCCAAGAGATCACCAGATTAGAAACGGGTTCAGAGCTCCTCAGGGTAAAGAGTGACTTTGAGAAGATGCTGAGTAAACGGGCCAAGCCAAGGGTAAAGATATCCATCATGAAAGTAAACAAATTTCTCTCCCCGGGTTCTGAATTATCACAGGAAGGAATCAAAATGCTTCCCCCGACTGGCTTGATGGCCACGCCCCCAGCTTGTGAGCACCTGGGCAGGTGGCCGTGCGGGGGCCCTGGGAGGTGGCTCTGGGAGGGGAGGGAGCTGCTGCCCAGTCACCTGTCCGGACGAGGTCTCCCCTGGAAGCTGCATCGACCAAGGTGTAAGAACTAAACTTTTAAACCTTTCGCTCTTTGCTAACCAAGAACTGAGTCACACGGGTGAGCGGCTGTGCAGAGAGAGGGGCCCCCGGGAGACCCCAGGGCACTGAGCCCCCGAGGGGCTCGGGGGTGGGGCAGGGCAAAGGCACAGGAGGTCCCGGGAAGCCCTGGACTCAGGGCAGAGACTGGAGGTGTCCCCTGTGTCCCAGCTCCTCAGAATACAACGAAAGGAGGAACAGCCGGACAGGAGAGTGAGGTGTGCGGGCAAGGAGCATGGGGCAGTGACGTCCACAGTAGAGCTCGCGGTGACTGCGTTCGAGGCTGCCACCTGCAGAAAATCTCCAGCAGAAACACTCCTATTTGCACAGCAACACTTAATTTACTAGACAGTGGATGCCATCCAAACACCCCCTCGTCACTCGTACATACATTCATACATCTACATACATGTGCATGTGTGTGCATGTAGCACTATATCACTCGTGTGCCCAAGGAAGGGTGGGGTCCGAGTTCCCGCAAAGCGCTGATGCTGATGGCAACACGACGGAGAGGGTGACTCTCAGCATGCCGGGGGAACGAGCCTGCAGCCCCAGTGGGCGCCCACTGGCTGCCCGCAAGTGTCCACCCGGAAGGGGCAGCAGAGCTGACATGTGCAAGAACCAGGAACACCTGGTGGGACAGAGCAGGGCACGGGGTGACCTTTAAAATGAGAATCGAGACTGAGCCTTAGATAGTTTGGGGGCCAAAACACTACCCACCCCCTAAATAGGGATATTGTAATACTTTTGAGTCTCCTGGGAGCTGAGCCCCTCCCCACCCCAGACAAGGAAGTTCTACTTTCACTGAACATTTGTGCCATTGATGATGGCTCAGATGGGAACTCTCTGAAGTCTTTAAAATCACCGAGCCAGCCGCCTGACGGGGAGCAGCGGGCACCCGGCCAGCCGGTGTGACCGACAGGTGTGCAGCTGTGAGCAGAGCACTAGTAAATAAGTTCGGTCTTAGTATCTTTTGTGTTTAAAACATTCTAGGTCTCCAAAATCATCCCATTTGGAATAGCCGGGAATACTCAATCTGGATGAACCAACAGTTCCGAGAACACCTCTTGACTCCAGGTGACCGCGCCCACGAGGGTGGGAGCCAGCCCTGCCCACGAGACTCCCGTGGATTCTCGGGTGGACGCCGCTGTCGCCTCCGCAGTTCCCAGCCGTGGAGCCTGGCTGGCCACGTCCGGCGGGAGCCGGCGCGTGGGGTCCAGGCGTGGACTCGGAGGCGAGCCACCCTCCATCCCGCAAGATGCGGCCCCTCTCCTCAGGACGTGTGTCCCCACACACCACGTTCCTGATGGCCATGTCCCGTAATTAACCTAACGGTGGGGGAAACGTCCACCTGTGAATCACAGAGCTTCCAGAACGTACTGGAGCTCGGGTTTCGAGTGCCAGGAACTCCCTGATGCTGCAGCATTCACCAAGGCCAGCAGCACGGACCTCAAAGATCATCACAGCGTGACGCCAGGTTCCAACAAACTGCACTCGGGGACAATAAAAAAGCGCAGTTTAAAAGAAATCAACAGAAACTCGGCTGGCTCTGTGAAACCTTCAATTTACTTGGCCACGTTCCCACGGACATTCAATTAGAAACAACTGTGGGAAGTGAGTGCTGCCGTCAGACGCTGCAGAAGCTGGCGAGGAAATGAAACACACTCTCCCCCGACGGCCCGAGAAGCCTTCAGCGCTCGCCTCCGATGGAGGCCAAAAGCCAGGAGCCCCGGCGGCCACATCACGGCTCCACTCTGATCCGAGTCCGGTGAGTGGCTCGGAGGGGACCCCAAAGTCACAGCAACAGAAAAGCAGATGAACTAGACGTCACCAACGTTAAAAACTTCTGGGCTTCAAAGGACACCATCCAGAAAACGGGAAGGCCATCCACAGAACGGAAAGAACACTTCCAAATCATGTACCTGACAGAGGAGCTTTATGGAGAATACACAAAGAAACTTGACAACGCAACAATAAAAAGGCAAATAGCCCAATTAAAAAACGGGCCAAAGATTTAAATAGACATTTCTCCAAAGAAGATATGCGATGACCCATACATAAGCACGTGAAAAGATGCTCAACATCGTTAGTCACCGGGGAAATGCAAAGCAAACCCACAGTGAGATACCACTTCACAGCCATGGGAAAAGGTAACAGGACGGTCCCGGCCATCAGACCGGCACCAGAACCCCACCAGCCACCGTCCCCACGCACCCCGAGGCCCGCTGGCCAAGCTCACCCCAGGCATACCAGCTCTGCTGCTGCGGGCAGCGCAGCCTCACGCCCTCTGGCCTTGGCAGAGCGGGGCGTGCAGCTGCAGGGGTGGGGAGCAGCAGCCAGCGGGGCTCACCCGTGTCCCCAGACCCTGGGAGGAACATCTACGCCGGCCTCTCCCCAGCTGCACCCACATTCCTGAAGCAGCTTCCGCCCTCCCCGGCGACCTGGCCAGAGAGCGACCAGCAGCCGGAGGCCAGAGCTGCCCGTGTGAGGGCCGGGCACGTGGAAGGCTGGATGATGGACGTCCCCGAAGAGGCCCACGTCCTCATCCCCAGAATCTATGAATATGTCACTTTCGATGGCAAAATGGACCCGGCGGATATGACAAAGGCTCTTGAGATGGGAGATTATTCTGGTCTGGGGACAGAAACTGTACAAAATGACAAGGTGTCTCGTCATGGCACAGCATGGAAGCTGTCAAAGACCACGAGGGTCATGGCAAAGGAACTCAAGGGGCAAAACTCGAACATCAATACAAACAACAGCAATGGCTCAAAACACATGCAATACACTAAACCCACAGGTTCACGGCGCGCTGGAAAACAGACACATAAACGATGAAAGCCATGGGTTACGTTTAGATGATATAAAGCAACCAGCTGTAGAACTGGCCAATAAAGAAAGCCGTTCCTACCCGGACCAAGGAGCCGATGAGGGCGATGTTCTGGAGTCCGTGCTGGACTCGAGAGGGACGACAGTCGCAGCGTGTGGCCCCACAGCCTACAGGGCGGGCGGCCGAGGTGGGCAGCGGTGGCCAGCAGGTGCTAGCCACCAGGCGGGACCGGGACACTCACCGCCTGTGCCATCATCTTGCCAGCCTGCCCCCACCCGAGTGCCACGGGCTGCAGCCCGGACTACCGAGCGCCCCACGCGAGAGGGGAGAAGAGCACACTACACGGCACAGCGGACACGCTACACGGCGCAGCGGACACGCTACACAGCGCAGCGGACACACGGCAGGACGCCAGGCCAAGCCCCTACGCACACACAGCTGAGAGACAAAGAAGGAACTACCGCGCAGACGATCGGCAGTGACAGAGCGGCCCCACAACATGCGGACCCTGGTAACACTCATGAGAACCACCACACACCAAAAAAAAACCAAAAAAACGAGAAACCTGAAAAGTGTAATTGTGGATTTTAAACAATGATTATGTGATGGCATAAAGGCATTAATCAATTCGAGCTGTGACAAGGGTCTGAGGGTTATGACACTTGTGTGACAGCCGAGACTGCTTCCGTCCCCGCAGTGAGGGGCCTGGTCCCACCGGCATCGGTGAGGCCGGGCAGCAGCCTGCTCTTTCATCTCTCTGTCTTTCACTTTCGTACATGTGTGGAAGTTTTCCATCACGAAAAAGAGCAAGGCAGCCAACGAGGGAGAGGCAGACCTGGATGCAGGTGTCACTCTGTTGTTCTGCGGCTGTCTGGGCGTTTGCTGTTGCTTGCGGGCTGTTGCAGACACACCTGGGCTGGCGGCCGTGGGCGGTTTTGCTCTCAGCCAAGCCAGAGGGAAACTTCAGAAGACAGAGAACCTCACGGCCACTTACGCTTCCACCGTTCCCTGGAGCAGCGGCGTCTAAACACACTTCTGATCACCACGCAACACCAGGATAAAGTCGCCGTGCGCCGGAGGCCTCGCCTCACTTTGAGGGCAGGCGTGTGGGCTCACCAGGGACAGCAATGCTGGAGGGCTGGGCAGGGTCTGCCGGTCTGAGACACCAGCGACAGCCGTGACCAGCCGGAACGGGACCTCGGCTGCCGTGGAACAGCTGATTCAACAGTAATAAAATTAACATTTACAGTGAAAGTGAGAACCTAATTTACCTACTCCAGAAAAAGAAAAAAGCCAACAGAGCAAAGCAAACCACTGAACTGGGGGTGCCCTGGAGTCCCCCTCGCAGCCGGCCCTGCACCACAGGGCTCCCCAGCCCCACCCAGGCCGGGACTGTCCGAGAGCAAACCTCATCCCAAACGCCGCTCCGGAGAAGGCTCGGAAGCACAGCCGGGCCGCCCACCTCGGCCCCCGTGAAACAGACCACGGTCGGTCCCACGCTCCACTCCGGGCCACCCTTCCCTAGGGCCCCTCCCCGTTCTGGAACACTCCCTGCCTCCACCGCCCCTCTCAGCTGCAAGGGGTGGGGGCACAGTGACATTCCTTTTTAATTAAGTCTTTCTTACAAGGAATCTTTTCAAAGAGCCATGCCCTAAAATTATTTTGTGTGACCGGGCAGAAAAGATGGGGGGATCTGCTTCCAACTGTAAACATTCCCAGAGCTGTAAATATGCGCGCTCGCCGCAGGACTGCTCGTAGGAAACCAGCCGACAGCGGGCAGGGCTGTAATTACCGTTTCACCCATCTCCTGCGTCGCTAGCGCGGTTTCAGGAGGGGAAGGAGGGAAGCCAGGGGGCGGAGGGGCCGGGCCGGAAGCCACGCCGGCCGAGGCTGCCCCAGGCCCGCGGCCCAGACCACCGGGATGCTCTGAGGCCGTCCCTGGCGACGGTGCCCGCACGGGGTGCCAAGCTGCCGGCACAGCCCCGCTCGCTGCGCCTTCCTCACATGTGGTTGGACTGACGCAAATGCAGAGGCAGGCAGTGACTCACGGCTGTCCAGGCGCGGGGCTCACACAGAAGAGGCGCGAGCTCAGACCCGCTGAGTCACCAAGAAACGGCCCGTGTACCAGAGGCTCTGCCGGTTTGCACTTTCCCATGTTGCACACATGCGGTGCCTCGGCACTCACGGAGAGGCAGCTGACAGCCAGCCCTGCCCTCGAGGCCCCGTGTGTGAGCATGTGCAGGCACACGCGTGTGCATTCGCTGCGGGCACGCCTGGGACAAGGTCTGCGCCCTGCTCTTCCAGCTCCAGCCTCGGACCCAGACCGGGGGCTCTGCAGGGGCCGGTGTCCCCCAGCGCGGCCCCTGGGTGCCAGGCACGCTTCTGACAACGCAGAGGCCAGATGGAAAGCCAGCGTCTCTGTCCCCAGGAGACACCCAGGGGAGCCCAAAGTCCCCTCACAGTGCCCAGGGCCAAGCCAGGGCGGGGTCTGTGCCCAGGGCGGGAAGACGCAGCCCCGCCGCGGCCCCTCGGTGGGCAGCGCTTCCGGAGCAGGCCGTGAAGGCTGGGCGTCGCTCGCCCGGTGCTGGGGAGCTCCTCCCAGGCAGTGGAACCACCGCCTGAAGGCACGGCAGGAGAAACAGCCAGTTTGTCCAGGGACGGGGCCCAGGGCGCAGGGCAGCGTGGGCTGGGGCCACCACGGAGCCGTGCGCACACCTCCCTGGCAGGGAGAATGACGCAGGACGCTGACTCAAGGAAGCCGCCCCAGCCCCAGGCCCGCAGCCCGCCCGTGGCCGCGCAGAGAGGCGCAGGCAGCAGGCAGTCAGAGCAGCTGCGCAGCCTGAGGAGCACAGGGCGCGGTGTGAGCCAGAGCGCGATGGGGCCCGGGGGGACGGCTGGAAAAGTGCTGATGCAGGAGCACACGGAGCACACGGAGCCAGCCGTCCACGGCGAGAGGTGTGTCTGCTGCCCGCCGCCCTCCGCGGACCTGGGCTCCAGCTGGCGGCCGGGAAAGGCCCCGAGTGCGGGGAGTGTGACCTGCACGGCCTTCGCAGCAGCCCTGGGGACCCCAGCTGGGCCGGAACGTGCCCCCATGGCCAGCAGCGCCCTTCCCAACGGGCACACCAGTGACGGGGACCCCAGTCCCTCCAGCTGGCGGCGAGACCCGGACACTCCCCGACACTGCCCGCTGCTCGGAGGCCGCAGGAGCAGCTGGAGGGAGGCGGGCGGGAGGAGGGCGAGGCTGGGGGCGAGAGGACAGCTGGGAAACCGTCACTGAGTGGCCAGGCTCCCGGCCGGCCAGCTTCAGTCTTCTTGCAGTTCCTTTTGGGGGTGGCAAAATCCCCCAAGCCTGCCCCGCTAGCACTTAGGGGACACCATTCGAGGATGAGCCCTGGGGAGTCCCCCCGGCTCTCTGCTGGCCTCCCAAGCAGCCACACCCCCAGGCCTCCTGTGTGCCCTGCTGACAACAGCTCTGGGGACTCTGCATGGCACTAGTGTTTCGCAATTCCCTTTCTTAACTATTTGGGAGCCCCTGGAAAGCCAGGGCTCGGTCCAGATCAACCTGGTGTCCCAGGAGCTCGGTGTTTGTTGAAGGATTCAAAAAGGAAGAAAACGCAGAAAACTCCACCCGTGCATTTAGGGGACAACCAAGCTCCAAGCACAGAGCCCCAAATCCAGCATCTCAGCTTCTTGAGCTCCCTGGAAACAGCAACTTCTCTCTCGCTTCTGTCCAGTTAGGCCGTTGTTCCGAAAGCACAAGCGTGAGGGAGTCAGGAGAGAGGGAGCAGCCCCAGCCTAGGCCGGGAGGGAAGGCGGAGGAGGGACCCAGAAGCATGGGACCCGATGGGCAGGCCCTGGCCACACCCTCGGGATGCGCACGGCTGGTGGGAAAGGGCGTATTTAGGTCTCCACCACACTGACACGGGTCGCACACTTGTGCCCATCTCTGACGGTGACAGGCTCTGCACCCCAAGGCAGGGACCTGGGTCTCCGGGGGCAGTTCTACAAGCTCACCAGGTGTGCACCGCTCGGGCTGCCTCAAAGGGCAACACGGCCGCCAGCCCGGTCCACGCCCCAGCCCCAGCGTGAGGACGTCTGCTCCGGAATGGCATCTCCGCTGCCCCCGCCCGCACGGGCCGCGGGCTCAGAACACGCGGCTACTTCCAGCAGCAAGCTGACCTGGGCCACCGCTGACCTGCAGGAACTCCAGCACGGGGGTCCTTCTCAGCTCCGCAGGAAACGAGCGACTAGAACCACGCTCCACCCTGTGGGCCCCACCTGCGGCCGCGCCCCATGGGCGCCGTGGGTTTCTGGGAAATAAACCCGGCCGTCCCTGGCTTCAGACTGCTGAGTCTGCAGACTGCCCCGCAGCAGACGGAGAAGGGAAAGAGCGAACAGATGAGAGAGCGACATCCCGCGGGGGAAGGCGGGCCACGGTCGCACTGGCTGAGTGACCCTCCCGTGGGGCACTCCCAAGAAGAGGGCGTCCTCCAACCAGCATTTTCTGCAAGGCCGCGGCAGGCATTTATTCCAGTTTCTAAAAAACTCCGACAATCTGACTTGCAAACAAAAGGAAAAATGTCAGTGTGTGAAAACATATTTCATACCACGTGATCAGTCACAACTTGCTGAAGGTTTGGTTTGCTTTAATTTATTTACCTTCTAAGAAGGTTCCGGACCTTCCCTCGAGAGACGGCCTCCCTGCCTGTGGACACTCAGGCTGTTCTCTGAACACGAAGGACTGTGACTCGGGGGCAGGAAGACCACAGGGCGGGCTGGAAACCGGGGCAGGCGCCGGGCCGCGGCACCCAGGCGGGGGAGGGGCTGCAGTGGCTGGGGCGCAGCGCCACTGGAACCGAGCGCCTCCTCTGCGTGGCAGAACCCGTGCGGATCCCAGTCTGAAGGCGCAGAAACAGCGCCCTGCTCTGCTGTCTCCCCCAGGAGGCTCTGGGCTCTCAGATGGTGCCACCTGGGGTCTGACGACCAGGGATGTTGACGGTCGCGGCTGGGAACAGTGACGGGACACATGACTCATCAGGCAAGAGGATGAACAAACGGCACCGTGCTACAGATTCCCACTCAATCCCCTGAGCCTGACAGTAAACGCAGGGGGAAGGTGCTGCTACACCCATCTTACAGATGGGAAAACAGAGGCTCCGAGAAACTAAGTAAAGCCTTCAAAATCTAGGCAACAAAGCTGCGGTTCAGACCGGGTCTCGCTGCCTCCAAAGTCTGTCTTCTTCCCCGTCCCTGGGGCCAGCAGGGGCAGGGAGGTGGCGCAAGCAGAGGGGAGGGCTGAGAGCAGCCCAGGACGGGGCCAGCCTGAAAAGGAACAGAATCAGCAGCGGCAGAAAAAGCCTGAAATCCCCAGCAAGAGCCCCGCTGTGTGCGCAGGTGACAACAGGGCTCAGACCAGCCACCTGGGTCCAGGCCTCGGCAGAGGCAGGGTGGGGAGGGAGCCGCGTGAAGGCCCCTCAGCCCGACCGGAACACGCGGGGCGAGCAGCAGGCAGCACGGACAGGATTGACCTCTCCGCTCTCGGGGAGAGGGACCGCCCAGCCCTCCCGGCTCTCCTGCTTTCCCCGGATCTGGTACAAATGTTTCAGACGAGGCCCAAAGCTGAGCGCAGCACTTCTGCCATTCCCTCCCCGAATCCTCACGTGGTAGCCGCAGTCCGGCCCAGGCCGGGACCCGGCTCTCAGGAGCGGCTCACGCCGCCGCCCCATGCGGAGGAGCAGCCCTGGGCCTCTCGAGAGTGCCGTCTCCACGGGCTCTGGGACCCCAGGCTGGTCGGCTAAGGAACTGGTCACCTGGAGACGAAATTCCCTTTTATCACCTCCGACACACCTGGTTCTCGTTGCATCAAGCCTGGAGAACACGCGGTCAAAGCAAAGGCATCTGGAAACTTCTATCTTGTGTTCTCTCATCTGTAACCGGGCCTGTGTCCTGAGCGGCAGCGCCCCTCGCGGCCCGGCGACGCCGGATGAGGACAGCAGCCACACACCCGCACGCTGCTTCTGCCCCGAACCTCCCTCACGCTCACACCACCAGAACGGGGACCCGAAGTTCTCCCAAAGCCAGCGCACGTCGCAGCAAAGGTTCCTGGTGAGCGTGGCGCGGAGACCAGGGCACGGGACACTCGGCAGTTAACGCGGGCGACCCCACGCGGCCCTAAACTCCGACACCCAGCGCAACTCGCCGAGCGCGGGGAAGGCGACTGGCCCCAGGGCAGGGCGCCGCGACCTTCCTGCCCACAGGCGCAGGCAGCAGTTCTGCCCGGCGGGGAAAACCTCGAGCACGCGCAGAACAACCTCGAGCACGCGCAGATCAACCTCGAGCACGCGCAGAACCTCGAGCACGCGCAGAACAACCTCGAGCACGCGCAGAACAACCTCGAGCACGCGCAGAACAACCTCGAGCACGCGCAGAACAACCTCGAGCAGGCGCAGAACAACCTCGAGCAGGCGCAGAACAACCTCGAGCAGGCGCAGAACCTCAAGCATGCGCAGAACAACCTCGAGCATGCGCAGAACAACCTCGAGCAGGCGCAGAACAACCTCGAGCACGCGCAGAACAACGTGACGCAGACACACACAGCGTCCCGAACCGTCTGCGGTTACCAGGTGGCAACAAAATACGTCCAAAAACCACCTTGAAATTTTGTAAAACAATTATTCAAGAATGTGGGTGAAATAAAGACAGTTTCGGATAAACAAGGAGAGAGAGATTCTGTCACCAGCAGAGGTGCGGAGCCGTCCTGGGAAGTCAGCGGGAAGACGGAGATGCGCCAGAGCGAGGTGTCTCACGCTGCGGGGAGCGGGTGTCCCGCCCCTGGGACTGCACGAGAGAAGCTCGGCTCTCGGTGACGTCTTCTGTCATGGCACGGCTCATGCGCCGGGACCGAGCCACCGTCTCTGACTGAGCCACGTCTGGTTCAGATCCCGTGGGGTCCCGCACGCGGGGAGGACCCCTCCCAGGCCCCGCAGCCCCTCCTGCTCAGCCGGCCCCCGCGGGCCCCTGCAGACTCCCCTGTTTTGATGACTTTGACAGCGCTGAGAGCGCCGGTTGGGTATTTTGCAGAACGACCCTTAGCCAGGACTTGTGTGATGTTCACGCCATGACCAGACTGGGGCTGTGTGTTTCTGGAAGGAAGACCCCAGAGGTCAAGGGCCGTTCTCCTTAGGCATTTCGAAGGTGTGTGCCATTAGCACTCAGGGTGAACACTGCAATGCTAAGCATCAGAACCTGCACCTGCCGCGCTCCAGGGACACGCTCAGGCCGCAGCAGAAGGCTGAGCACGGACGAGCTGCGTGTCCAGCCCCACGAGTCGGAGGAAGAGCACGGACACAGCCAAGGGAGCTCCGGGAAGGGAAGGGCAGGCTTTACAGATAGAGAGCAAGCCTGCAGCCTGGAGAGCCAGCAGAGCCAGCTGATTCTTAGAGAAAACTAGTGAAGCAAAGATTGATCAAAAAGAAGCACAGATAAGTCATGTTAGAAGTGAAAAAGAGTAATAAATAAGCACAAACACAGCAGAGATTTGAGAATAAAATATCATGAAAAACTCCATGACAAATTGCAAGTTTAGATAAAACGGACAAAGTCCTAAAAATTCTGTTAGATTGATACCACCAAGCATTAGAAAGTCGGATTATTAGTACCTGTTAAAGATATTAAATCATTAGCTAAAAAAAAAAAATCAAACCACCAAGGAAATATGAACCCCAAATAATTTCTGAGGTTAATTTTTGCAAACTTTCAAGGAATAAATAATTCTAATCTCACACAAACTCTTCCAGGAAGTAAAAAAAAAAAAAAAAAAATTGACATCAAAAAGGAAAAATTACAAGCCACTACAATTCAAGAACAGAGAATAAAAACAACACGAAAGCACCACTAAATCTAATCTAGCCAAGTATGAAAATGGCAGCATTCATCACAAACAAGCGGAACCAATCTATTGCAAGAGACCAGGGGAGGCTGACAGCAGAAACCCTGTAAGTGTGACCCATCACGTTAAAAAATTACAAGGGACACCGTACGAGCATCACAACAGACGCAGTAAAAGCACTCAGCTAACGAAACAGTTGTCCCGTGAACTTCGCTTGAAAAAGGGAATCTACGCTAACCCACGTCAAACATCACTCTGCACTTGGGGAAATGTTAAAAACCTTCCCTTCAATGTCAAGGAAAACAGAAGAACACCCAGAATCTCTGCTCTTATTCAAAGCTGAACTGGAATTCCCAGCCAGTCCAGTAACACAAGGAAAATAAATACAGTGATTAGAGAGAGAGGCAAAACGGTTATCACTATAGTTGAGGGCTTTTATCTTAGAAATCCTGAAGAATCTATAGAAAAATTTTTAGAAATTATAAGATTTTAAGATGACTAGATATAAAAATGAAATACAAAAATCAACTGCATTTCCAAATACTAGCAACAGAAAACTTAATTTTTTATAAAAAGATAGTCTACAAGCGAAAAACAAAAAAAAACCTACAATGTACCAAAGAACAAATCTAACATTATACGTACAAGACTTTTATGGAGAAAATTATCGAAATCTACTAGAAGACACTGGAGACCTACCTAATCAATGGAAGATGAGGCAGGCAAACAGGTATGATATGAAGGTGCCAATTCTCCCCCAAAGTCACCCACATATGCAAAGCAACTTCAATTCCCACCTTGGCTTTTTAAAGGAATTTGTCCCTGGAGGGGCCAGTGCACAGGAAGAACTGGGACACTCGCATCCTAGGATATTGGGGTTTGTGCTAATGCTCCTGTAAGGGGGACAGTCCCTGCAACAGCTGAGCAGGGCCAGGGGTCAGAAACAGACTGACCCTGACACAGGAGCGGCAGTGCGGCCGTCCTGGGTGAAGGGTGTGAGTGCCACACGCCAGGGCCACCAAAACAGGAGACGAGAATGAAACTGATCCCTACCTCACACCATACACAGAAACCAAAGGCTTAAAGAGGAAAGACAAAACTTCAAACGCTTTAAGAAGAAATATGCAAGGTTATATTTATGCCCTTGAGATGGGGAAGGTTTTTTTTATTATTACTTTGCTTTTAAATAAAATACAAAAAAAGCACTAATCACGAAAGGAAAGGTTTGTGTTTTTGGCTTAGTTGTAACTTAAGAACTACTTTTGCATAAGACCTTTTTTGTGTTATAATGTGTGTGTGTTTCCAGACCAAGTAAGCTGAGTAAAATATTTTTAAGTAATATTTGTTTCCTTCTTGACTAAGCCTTCACTAGATTCGGACCATGTGCTAAGCACTGTGCCAACAAAGAACACCAAGACAAGAGGGACGAGGAGCTCTACTCTGGACACTAAGCGCTCAGGCTGAAGTGTCAGCGCCAGTTCCAGGCAGAGGCAGCAACCCTCGGTCCCCTGCACGGGGTACGGCACCTGACTCCTCTCACGGGGGCCACAGAGGCCCGAGAGGTCCCACCCAAGGCCCCCAGCCTGGAGGGGGCCCAGGACTCTGACCCAGCAAGGCTGGCTCTGCCCCCCACCTGCCCTGTCCACATACAAGAGTGCCCTGGCTGTGACTCAGCACCCCACACTCAACACGGGTGCTCGGATCTGCACAGACCCTCCCTCCACAGCCACCCTTCACATCACTCCAGACCTCATGCTCCTGACGGTCACCACTTCCTACATTTAAAAGAAAAGCATCGTAATCTTTACTTGCCACTTTTTATTTAGGCAAAGTGAATGAGAGAATAGAACAAGCAGGGCTCTATCGACTACAGAAAATATGTGCCATTTTCTAAACAGATCACCAAAAACAAATAAGTCATCGAGCTAATACAAATTTACACTCCATTTAAATGCCTTTATCAAAAGACACTTGACATTAAGCAGGAAAAATCTATTCAAGTTCTCAATTTAAACCTAAGATATATCAATAGTTTTTACTAAATTTAACTATTTTTTTCCAAATATGAGCTAATATTTTCCATATTACCAGACCTTACTCTTACATGGTTCCCTGTCCTCTGAGTTAATTCCTACAAGAAACAGGAGCATCATAAGGCCAGACTGTGTGGACAGCAGCACCAGTGACCGGGGACAGCAGCACCAGTGACCGGGGACAGCAGCACCAGTGACTGGGGACACCAGCACCAGTGACCGGAGACAGCAGCACCAGTGACCGGGGACACCCGCACCAGTGACCAGTGACAGCAGCACCAATGACCGGGGACAGCAGCACCAGTGACCGGGGACAGCAGCACCAGTGACCGGGGACACCCAGCACCAGTGACCGGGGACACCCAGCACCAGTGACTGGGGACAGCAGCACCTGTGACCGGGGACACCAGCACCAGTGACCGGGGACACCAGCACCAGTGACCGGGGACACCTAGCACCAGTGACCGGGGACAGGAGCACCAGTGACCGGGGACAGCAGCACCCGTGACCGGGGACAGGAGCACCAGTGACCGGGGACAGGAGCACCAGTGACCGGGGACACCAGCACCAGTGACCGGGGACAGGAGCACTCGTGACCGGGGACAGGAGCACCAGTGACCGGGGACAGGAGCACCAGTGACCGGGGACAGCAGCACCCGTGACCGGGGACAGGAGCACCAGTGACCGGGGACAGCAGCACCAGTGACCGGGGACAGCAGCACCAGTGACGGGGACAGGAGCACCCGTGACCGGGGACAGGAGCACCAGTGACCGGGGACACCAGCACCAGTGACCGGGGACAGGAGCACTCGTGACCGGGGACAGCAGCACCAGTGACCGGGGACAGGAGCACTCGTGACCGGGGACACCAGCACCAGTGACCGGGGACACCAGCACCAGTGACCGGGGACAGCAGCACCAGTGACCGGGGACACCCAGCACCAGTGACCGGGGACAGCAGCACCCATGACCGGGGACAGCAGCACCCGTGACCGGGGACAGCAGCACCCGTGACCGGGGACACCAGTACCCGTGACCGGGGACAGCAGCACCCGTGAGCAGCCCGTCTTGCACGCTGAAGGCCACTGTCCTGCGCATGTCGGGGGAGGGCAAAGTGGTAAACGGGAGGCTGGGGAGCCTCGGGCAGCACGGGGGCGTTTGCAGGGACGGGGTCTGGAGCATCAGTCGCTACCACGAGCACGCGTGCAGGCGAGCTCCGCAAACGAGGCACACCTGCGCACGCAAAAACAACGCCTCCCGTTAGCTACCAAAGTGTGTCTCTGGGTCACCGTGGGGAGGGGAGGACACCTCCTCCATGCACTCAGGAACTACCCGCTGCACAGGGGGGCCGGGGTGAGAAATTTCCCAAAGAGCTGTGTCCAGCCATGACTGATGGAGTAAGGAAGGGAGTCCGGCAGGAGGAAAACTGAAGACAGAGGAAAAAGCCACGAGGAAGGGGGACCCGCCTCCACCTGGCGGTGCGTGCAGGGGACAGCGGTGGCCACAGGTTTCGCCAAGTGTCACGCAGAAACCCAAGCTCCCAACCAAGGAAAACCCTGATGCAACACTCCTAGGGCCTCACTCAACACCTTCCACCGTGAAGCTCTTCACGTGGAGTGCCGGGGGCGCTATGAGAAAATGGAAAACCATGGCGAGGAAGAAGGTTTGACGTCACCCTCGCCTGTCAGAGCAGGCCCAGGCTGGCGGGGGCCAAGCGCAAGGCGTCAGGGCCAAGCGCAGGCCGGGGACGGGCCCTGCCAGCCAGCACACACGCCACAGCAGCTGCGACACCAGCCGGGCTCGCGGAGAGTAGACGGGTACCTGCGTGGCCTGCGTGGACACGGAGCTTGTCACCCTCCCGGAGAGGCCACCTGGGGTACAGGGGCGGGCAGCCTGCAGGACACAAGCTGCCAGCAGTGGATTTTAAGGCGACCGTCATCCAAAGACCCTGGAGCTAGAGAATGGCTTGGGAAGCACGGAACCCAATCGCCCCTCCCGGGACTGGCGTTAAGGGTGCCAGGGCGCGGTGCGCGGTGGGCCCGAAGCCAGCCTGCTGCTAGGCCCGGAGGACGGAAACAGCCCTAAAAGACAGCCTGCAACTAACACAGGAGCAATTATCCTCCTAATTTAGGTTAATTTCTGCTCGCAGCCCCGGCTGGCAGCGGGGGAGGGCGGCACCGCAGAGATCATGTGGGCGCTTTTCGTTTTGTTCTTCCAGGACCACACACGTCAAATGTCATGGAGAAGAATCCAAATGTCCACTGTCACCTTCTAGAAAAAGGGCCTAAGCTCAGAGGGCCCATCCTGCTGGGTCTGCTCCCTAGGAGGGCCGGCTGATTTGCATGAAAGTAGGACCTCTGTTCTGGAGGGTTCTCTGCTCCCAGGGAGGCCTTTGTCTGCAGCACCACAGCTGATCCTGGCAGGGCCCAGCTGGGGAGTCTGGGGGGGCTGCTGATCCCCAGGCAGGGCAGGCAAGGGGAGGGGCAGTGCAGGCCGCACAGCCTTGTGTCTCAGGGTGCCTGCAGCAGCAGTCCCGGGGGCCCTGGGTTGTCCCCACCTGGCCGGGCAGCTCTCAAGGTGCAGGCTCCCGGGTCTCTGGCCTGGAGCACGACCCCTTCCGGCATGGCTGTCTGCTGGACCTGTGACACTCCGTCCATCGCCAGCCCAGAGCCAGGTGAATGTGATGGGCCAGCAGCGACCCAATCACCCCTCGAGACACCAGTGCCACCGTGGTCAGGCCCGGAAAACAGAGACCCACCAGCCCGAATTCAAACCGTGGCTCTTCAGTTCCAGAGAGGCAAACACGGCGTCCTGCCTGGGCGCTCCGCCAAAGTAACTCGCGGGCCAGGCCGAACAGCGGGTGCAGTTCAGGGACACCCAGATGTCCCCAGATGTATGCTGCCAGACTGGAGGTGGGGCCGGTGGAGAAGGTACAGGGGGTAGGAGGGCAGGGAGCTATAAGGATGCTTCCCGTGGACTTCTGAGGAGAAATGACCAGGAACAAAAGCTGAAGCTGGAGGTAAAGGCGCCCAAGAGCACTCAGAACAAAACCTCGCTCAGGCCCTTCAGTGGGAAAAGAGCATTTCTGCATCCGAACAATAAATAGCAAACTCCATCAGATATAGTTCTACGATTTTAAAAACATGTAACTAAACATCCCCGTTGAAACAGAACGGAAATGCCGCCTGCCCTGCAGGGTCAGGTGTGGGCCCAGTGGCCGCTGTCGGGGGCCGGAGCCCCTGGGCCGCACCAATGAGCCGAGGAAAGGGCCCCGGCTGGGTCGGTCCTCACACCTGCTGTCCCAGAGAGCGCCATGAGGGGACCAGGAAGCCATGGGGTACGGATTCCCCGAAATGATTACCTGGACGAGGCCCTTTCAGACAGAGCCGGCTGGTCCCCCCACTCTGGGGCTTCCCAGAGTGTTCGCGCAGCAGCCGCCTTCTGAGTCCCTGTCACTTTCCCCCGAGTGGCCTGGCCAGCGCCTGCCCCTCACCCGGCTTGTGCAGCGAATAATTGTAAACATCTTGCAGAACGCTGGACTCCCAGAAAACACCATCTTAGAAGCGCTTTACCCCGCCCCCGTTGAAGGGGAATAAAACCTACCCCAGCAGGGGCAGGAGAAGATGGGAGGTTAGGACCACAGGGCAAAGGTCAAGTGCTCCCTACCTGGCGGCACTAAGGGGCCAAGACCCGGAGACAAGCGTGAGGAGGAGCCAGCCCCCGCCAGAGCACGGAGAAAGGGCCCCTCTCCTTCTCCTGAAGAGGCCGCTGTGCCCTCGCTACCCAGTTTCCTGCTTTTTCGGTCTGTCCATGCCTCGCACTGAGAAGCCAATCTGTTCCACCTGCACACAGAGTTCAGGTGCTCCAAAAACACCTAACTAAAGAGACGGCATGAAAACCCCGAAGGCAAGAACGCCAGGCTCCTGCCTTCCCTAGAAAACCTTTTCAGTGGGAAACACCGTCAACAACGAGTATTTGCTAAGTACTTGCTAGGGCCCTACAGTGAACAGGAACAGGAGGATTTTAAATCACCCACTTACACAGAGAAAAGGAAAGCAAATTTGCTCGAGATATTTCTAGAGAGCGGCCATGCAAATCACCACCCTCCCGGCTCCACTCCCCACTGTGCGGCCGCTGGAGGAGACGCAGCTAATTCTCGCGGACGCCTGCCTGCACCCGCGGGGTTGCTGAGGTCCCATTTACGTGCCCTGTTACATGTTCTATGACCTGGGGTGACTCAGAGGGGACCACGTCCACCACGCTGCCAGTCCTGAGCACGGCACGTGGACTCGTGAGCCAGCCCCAGGGCTGGAGGCAGGTGGGGGCCGCGGGAGGCCTCATTTCCTGTGGGGACGTGGACAACGGCAGTCCCTGTCAGGGCTTCAGCCGAGGGCTGACCTGCATTTGGAAAGGATATTCTGGAAGCCAGTGGAGTCTGGAGTCTTCCTGGGGCGGAGATGGTGGCAGCAACAGGGACGGAAAAGAGGCAGAGGCTTAGAGAGACTTTTAGGAGATGGGACCAACTGTATTTAGGAAATTAATTAAATGTTGAGGGTTGAGAAAGAGGGAAGAACCCGTCTGACCCGGTTTGTGGGTGGGTGGGGTGCTCTCTTCCTAGGAGGGGGCGCGGTGGGGGCACCAGCTGGGGCACTCGGACAGGTGTCACGGTCCCTCGGGCTGAGGCTCAGGTGAGCAGAGTTGGAGCCAGAGCAGGGCCAGCAGGTGCCCCTGCCCCAGGCGTCGCCCCTGGGAAGGAAGAGGGGGCTGCTCCAACCACAGCCTGGCCTCAGCTTCCCCATCTGAAAAATGGGGGCACTGCCCCCCAGGGTCACATGGGGGTCTCCTTGGCTGGCGTTGGCGAGCCGTCAGGCCGGGGACAGGGGTGCAGCAGCCCAGCTCCCGCTCTTGTCCTGGGGAGGAGCGGTGAGGCTGTGGGGGCCGGGAAGACTCAGGCCAGAAGGGGCTCAGGGCAGCGCCGGCCCGCAGGGCTCTTACTGCTGCGGGACATCTGCCAAGGGCTTTAAGATGAGAAACTGATCACAGTAAACTGGCACGGGTAAAAAGCAAAACAGCAACATTTAACTCATCAAAATGCTAGTTATGTGAAAACCAACAGGGACGACAGGACGGGGCCAGCGGGAGGCGCTGAAACGCTCCCAGCGTGACTGGGGTGAGGCCCGGGAGGGAGGACCAGAGAGACTCCCCAACTTCACACGTTTTCATTCCTTCCAAAATTTCCTGGAGTGAGCAGGCCCTGCCTTCACGGCTAGAACAGAGAACGCTGCGTCCTCCCAGCTCGTGGGGAAAGCGCCCGCGCTGCCGTCCGCTACCCTGCATCCCACGCTCTGGCCTCTCCACTCCGTCCTGTGCTGTCTGCTGTTCCCGCTGTTCCCGTTTTCCAGCGCTGTTTACAAATGTCCTCGCCAAAACCAGCAACCACGACACTTGCCAACATCACCACCAACAGCTTTCTGTGAAAACCGGCCGGAGGAGGAGGAGGCCGTGGGGATCTGTTCCACGGACACCATCTTTCAGAACCGCGTTGCAACCACCCGCGACTCCATCACCCTTGTGGCTCTCCCCTGCTCGGCACACGCTCCGGCTCCTTTGCTGCCCCTTCTCGCGGGGCGCTGCGGCTCCCCGCCCTGGAGCAGCAGCCAGGAATCACAGCTCCCGGCGGCCACGGAGCGACTTCGTCCTCACAGGGGCCCCAGAGAACCGAGCAGGCCGTCACCCCCTTGTGCCGTCATCACCTCGTTGTGCAGACGAGGACGGGAGGCGCAGACGGGTGCAGGGACTGCCCACGGCCCCCAGCCAGGAACAGGCGGCGCTGCGCCCGAGCCCATGCAGATGGAACCTGGGAGCCGCGCCCTGCAGCACGCCACTGTGCAGTCAGAAAGCCATCACTCTCGGGGCACACACACGCGTGCACACGCGCACACACGCGTGTGTACACATGAGCGCACATAATGAACACAGACGGCATGCTCGGCCCTATGCGCGCCCTGGGCGTGGATGTGCCACTGTGGCCGGAGGCCGATTTCCCTGCCCACCCGGTTTTCTGGTTTTTCCTTGTTTCACTGGTCCCAGTCTCTCTTTTTTTCACATGAGGACAGGCTGCTAGTGCTGACACCTTGATTCCAAAGGTGACATTTCCTGCAGCCTCGACCACCTTTCGGGGCCTCTGCAGGTCGGGGTCACGACAGCGGCTGGCAGTGAAGAGAACCTGCGCTGCTCATTAGAACTTGGAATTTCTCTAATCCTTTCTGGCTCTTTTTCCTCGACAATAAGTCACCTGATAACAAGCAGAGGCAGCACTGCCGGAAGGTTCCGTGGACAGGGACGCGGTGGGTGCTGCTGCCCCCCAGACTCGGGGCCGTGCTTCGGTGAGGTCCGAGGAGGCCTGGGAAGCCTCCTCCACCCCGGTGGGAGAGCCTGGTTGTGGATAAATCTGGAAGGCCCTGGACTGATGACTGAACTCACCCCAGGCCCATGTAACGCAGGCAGTCCTAGAACTATTTGCTCTCATCTCCCTTGACATTTAATATTTGATTATTCCTGCCAAAGAAATGAACAGTGATCTAGAAGGCTTCCAAACGATGTTCCCCACGGTGCAGGAACAAAATAAAACTCTCATGTCTGTTTATTTTTATGTCAGAGAAAAAAAGAATCAAGCTTTAGGCTGCTTCCTGTAAGGGCTGGCCCGCACCTCGTGGGGCCTGTGTCAGGGTTACAAGGTCTCCCCAGAAACCTCGGGACCCCACTGCGCCCCTCCGGGTAAGTTCTGACCGAACCTGGGACCGAGGCGACTGAGATGCACCTGAGCCCCAACCTCGGCACCGGGACGGGGCAGGGCTGCGGCACCGCCAGACCCCAGCTCAGGGCCTGCCGGGGCCGGGCCTCAGAGAGGAGCCCGCGCTGTCCCCGGAGAGCGGTACGTGGCCGCCAGCCACCAAGGCCCCCGCTGAAGACCCGGCCCAGGGTCAGTTATAACTCAGACCCGGCACGGGGTTGAGACAAAGGGCTGAGACAGGGACGTGGTGCACACACCATCTGGGACCTCGAGGTGCTGCAGTCTCCTTAACCAGGACAGAAACTCACCTGGGCAGGTAGATGCGAGGCATACCCAGGGCACCAGGGCAGGGCACGGGGGCTGCCTCACACGAGATCTGTAGCCGCCGCTGGCTCCGTGCGTCGCCAGCGAAGCGCATGGTGCCAGCACTGCGGAGTCCCCCGCACAGCCGTGACCACCTGTCTCAGGACGGCTTCGAAACGTCACCGCAGTGGCACCTGCCCCGCTCCGTCCCACCTGGCCCAGGGCTGCGCCACCTCAGAGGCCACAAACGTGACAAGGACACCTTAGAAAGACCGCGCTCCTCGCTTCAGCACTCCGCAGAGCCGAGACACAGCAGGGAGGAGGATTCGGAGCAGGAAGGGATGGCGCTCTTCGAATGCAAGGAGCAGCACCTCCGCGCCAGACGCCGCAAGCCAGACAGCGGCTAGCACGGCCGTCGCGTGAGGTGCTTCGTCCTCACACGGCCACCGTCACTAACGCAGGGGTGAGAAGGTGCCGGAAAAAGACGGAACCGAGTACGCTGTGGAACAGACGCCGTGAATCACAGGTCAGGAAGTCTGCAGGAATCGTGATGGGTAAATACATTTCATACAGAAAAAAAAAATCAATGGACTAAACCATAAACAAGGAACGCCAGACCAAATGATCCTCCTAAACAAATGTGTGGCGAACACAAGCTCAGGGAACAGGAGAGGAAAGTCCGGCGCTCTGGACACAGTCGGACCTCGGGTCAGATCCGGGCTCCACAGGCGATGTGGCTGGCGCCCCGGACAAGCTGTGGCTTCTCAGAGGCTAGCAGACCTCCGGGCATCCCGGGAGACGCTTCCAGACCCCAATGCGGAGCAGGGATCCGCACACGCCAGAGCCGTTGCATCTCAGGAGAGACACCGGGCGCAGGTGAAGTTCGGGTGCACACGATGCAGACATTCTAGGGTCCCAGCAGCCCAGCTGTGCAGTCATCTCCCTGGACCACACCAGGCCTCCGCAGGGCACTCCACACGCCACTGTGGCCCTGCTCCGCCTCCGCCTCACCTGCACCCCAGCGATCAGCACACTGGGAGCGGCACAGAGAGGAACCTTCCACCGCCTTCTACAAAGCCACGAGAGCATGGCTAACTCTCATCTATCCAGGACTCAGCAACGTGGAAGTCGTCGTGCTTCGCCTGCAAGGTCCAGGCTACGGTGGCATTTAAATTAATAAAACGTAGCACGCTGGCACCACTCCATCTCATCGTTACAATCTCAGAGGCCGAACACCACTCCCTCCACGGAGCACCGAGTCGGGAAGCAGTCCTGCGCCACGCCCCGCCTCAGTGCAAAGATGCGAGGGCTGGAACTGGCGCAGCCCGCCACCAGCAAGGCTGCAACGGCCAATACGGCTGCAATCGTCAAAGCAGAGTGAAACGCGGCACTGTCGGGCCGTCCTGTGCGGCAGGATTTGTGTTTATTAGTTGTCTTTTGACAGCAGAGAGACTACTGCCAGGCAACGGCATTCCAGTGCAGGCACCTGCCCTGTGCACTGACCAGGACAAATGCACTCCCTCGACACTCTGAATGAAACACTGACGTGGTGTGGCCACAAAGGATGTGCTGACTCCCCCACCACCGTGGTGCTGTTTGCAGACACAAGAAGAGGTGCACACGCCGGGAGGGGTGACACTTTCGCAGGTGCACGACGGGAGGGCAGCTGACACGTTTGTCTGCATTCACATCTGACAGGTTAGTGACCGGCATTCACTTACAGGCTGAGCCACTGTCCACAGGACACACGTCAACAGAAGCAAATCCTTGAGTCAGAAGAGCCGGGTGGAGCCGTGGGCGCGGCCCGTCTGCACCAGTGACGCCGGCTCTGCGGCCGCCGACTGAGAAAGCCCGGCTAGGGTGTCTGTCCGCTGGGCCCGGCCTCCCGCCCTGCTCGAATGGCCCTGTTCTCAGGCCGCGTGACAGGAGAGGCACACGCCAGACAGGACATGGCAGTGACGGGACACGGGCTGAGCGCCTGCGGGGACACGGCCGGGACCCTGAGTCTGGGGAAGGAGGAGACAGAAGGAGCAGGAGGAGGGTCCCCTCTGAGGACTCCCGCAGTGTGCCCCATGTCTCCTGAATCCCGTCGTTAGCCCCCTTTCATCCTTGCCACCGAGGGCACTTCTGCTCCTCACGACTGGAAGAAGCCCGGGCGACGCGGGCACTCTCCTCTCCGCGGCAGACCCTCTCCTCCCACGTTCCCAGATCAGCCGGAGAAGGATCACAAGCTCAGCAGGGCACGGCCGCCGCCGCCGCCGGGCCGATAGGGGCGCGAGGCTTGTGGGCCAGCACTGCGGCCCCTTCCGTCCCAGCGGGGACACGCGGAGGGACCACGGACCGGACGGGGCTCATGTGTTCAAATAACTGGACACGGAACAGTCCTCAGGCCTCCACCGAAAGCCTGCCTCAGGCCACGTGTGGTCACTTAAGTTAAAGTTTAATTTGAGATCCACACTCGCCGTGCCCGAGAGCCACGCACGGCCGGGGAAGCCCGGATGGCTGTGGACCGTTCCCATCACTGCAGAACGTTCTGCACTGGAGGATCGAGGAGGTCTCTTCTTTGTGAAGCCGCCTTTGTGACCGGCGTCTCTTCCTCCACGTAAGCAGGAGGAAGCCTCCCAGCGGTGCTGAACTCCGCTCTGCCAGTGTGGACGGAGCCGGTCGCGCTCGGCTGCGGAAGGGACGTGAACACACACAAGTGGGAACGGCACACCTGCGCTCCCGGCGAACCGGGGAGTGGTGGGAACACCCGTTTCCCCCAGCAGTTCCTGCAGAATGTTCCACCTGCTCTGCCCTCCGTCCTGCTCCGGGACTTCACGTTGCCTGGCGGGGAAGGAGTGGGGGGAAGGAGGAGCACGGAGCCCGGGTCCCCATGCTACCTGTCGCCCCACGCGCTTCCAAGGAGACCCCTTGGGGCACAAGGGCCCTTCCTCTGGGCCTCTGTCTTCTCCGAGGCCGCTCCCCAGGCCCATGCAGCACCGCCGGTTCCTCGGCGCCTGCCCTCCCTGTGGTCCGTCAGCCCCCGCGGGGGTGAGGCCATTCCTCAGGGCCCCTTCAGGCAGAGACAGCGTCGTTGCCCGTGGGGATGGCCCGTCTCCACCCACTTACCGCCAGAGGTGCCCTCTGGAAAGAAGGTATCTCCCCCGCCCACGTTCTGGCTCTGAAAAGTCTGCCTCCCGTCCCGGCCATCATCAGAGTAACGACGGGACTGGGGTACCCGTGTCCACTGCTGTGGGAGGTGCCTCCTGCCTGCCCAGCCCCAGCCTGACCGTCCTGTCCCTGCTCTCAAAGTAGCCACGAGTCTGGGGCGAGAGCGGCAGCCAACCGTCGGAGACGCCAGGCGAGGGCACCTGCACGGGGCCACTCTCTACCTCCTGCGGCTGCTGCTGCTTCATGGAGCGAAGCGAGAGGAAGGCGTGAGCGAGTGCCCCAGCGCTGCTGCGGCGTGGTCCCCGAACGGCGGCCCTGATGCACGGTTTCTCCAGCAGAAGCCTGTCCATCACTGCCACAGAGATCACGCCTAAGACCAAAGTTACCGACCTTTTCTTGAAACAAAAAAAAGTTTCAGAGCCGTTAACTGTGAAGTCAGGAGTGGCTCCCTCACCACGGAAATGACCTCTAATGACGCTACAGACAGCTGACCACACCAACCAGAAAGCACTCTGACGCCATGCTGTCCATCCACGGAGAGATGGGGGCCACAGAGCTCTCTCCTGACTGGACAATGGTTTTCCTCCGAGGACCCTCCACGAAGAGGACACAGGCAGTGGCCAAAGCCAGACTCCAGCATCGGCCAAAGGAAGCACCAAGCCACAGTTTCCGGTGAGTCCATTTCAAAGCCCAGGGCAAGCAAGCTGGCCGCACACTCATCTGACTACTCAAATGTTAGTGAGAGGCTAATCTTGCAGGGCCACGTAAAGTTCGCCACACAGGGAAGCAGGAGCGGAGCGCAGCCCCTCCACGGAACCAGCGCAGCGAACAACTTCACCCTCTCCCACATAGCCCACAGGCGCCTCGCGGAAGGTCTGGGAACAGAACACGTGGACTCTCCCACGGGAGGGGAGTCCATGCGGTGGCCACCACCAAGCACTCCGCACGTCTCAACGAGTGCTTCCCCCTTCCCAACCATGCAGTGGGACAACCAAGTCACCCGGAAACGCTGGCGGAGACAGCCTGGCCCCAAAACCCTCCAGGGGGCCCTGGTGAAGAGCACCCCACCCTGCCCCACTCCCTAGCTGAGCTGCCACTGCCCCAAAGCGTTTCCAAGGACCTGCCCACGGGAGGAACTGCCACGAGTCCACCGTCCACAAACTGCTCGCTTTGCAGAGCGGGAGGACATCTTGTTCCGACCCCAAAGAGTCTCCCCCAGTTGAGCTCTCACCCACCAGAGGGCCTCGCTAAGCGTCTGGGGAACAGGACGCCTACAGCACCAAGGGGGGGGGTGCTGCCACGGAGCCCCCCGCCAGGCAGCGTGCTGTGAGGAGGGGACCCCTCACGACATCGGGCCACTTCTTCACATCAGGAGTCCTGGAAGCCACCAAAGTGCGGAGGTGTCACCACCCGGGCGTACTGACCAGGAAACCGGCTTGGAGTCAGAGTGCACCAGGCCTGACTCCGACCCCAGGGTGCCACACGGCCCTGGGCTATTCGCACCTGGCCTCGCAGAACCTGCCAGGGTGTCTGAAGGACAGGGTCCCCGGGAGTCCCCAGGGTGGGACGTTTATTATTTTTTGCCTTTTCATCCACTCTACCGTATTTGTTTTTGTCTTTCTCCAGCGTCTTGTTAAAATTAAACCTCCTCTCCTCATCAAGAGCTGTCGGCTGTAAAGGGAGACACTCCTCCTCCTCCTCCTAACAAGGCCACGGCGCGTCCACAGCGTGGCCACCTCCACCCCCAGCCCCCACGATGGCACGGACACAGCAGCGCTGCCCTCGGCCCCAGTTCCCTCCCTCGGTGCAGCCGTGAGCTCCGCTCGCTCCTGGGACCCTCGCAGAGTCGGGCAACCCTCGAGCTGCGTAGCGGCCTCAGCTAAAAGATTCAAGCCAGCCCCGAAGGCTGTTTCCTGCGACCACTGCCCCATGCAAACGGCACCATGCGGCGGCTAGAGCCTGCTCCCCGTTCTCCGAAAGCCTGAGCAGCCACACCCCTGCCAGACTGCAGGGCGCCACGCTCGCCTACACCCTCGGGGACCAGGGGCCTCACCCGCTCGCTCCCCAGCTCTCTCCCCTGGAGTCCCGGCCCCTGCCCAGCGCCCACTAGGACCCGGGCCCCACCTGCCCTGCTCCAGCTCAGTCCGCCGGCCTGCCAGAGCCCCTGCCCTCTCGGGGCCACGCCAGACAGGGCGGCCAGCCAGCTCCGCACCAGACCCCGGGTGCGGCCCAGCTCCCCACAGCAGCCGACTCGGAGCAGCGGCCTGCCCTCTCTGACTCGCTTCCTCATATACAGATTAGCAGCAGCACACTCGGAAAGCCCAGAGCTGGGGCCCTGCATCGCGTGAGCGCCGGGCGGGGGAGCGCAGGAGCCGTACCTGTGGTGACTGTTTTTATTGCACGCTGTGAGGATTAAACGAGATAGACTGTGTAAACCCTGGGCACAGCGTAGGCATGCAATGACACCAGGCGGTGTCGTGGCGCTACTTTCATCGTTAATAATCTGAGAAGCAGACGAACAGCCCAGGCCTTGCTGGACTCGGAGCCCCTGAGGACACAGCCGTAACGCCACAGCTGTGAGCAAGCACATCCCAAACACGCAGCGTGGAAACAAACCCACCACGCTTGTTGCTCCTTAAAGGACATGCTGTGTCTAAAAGGGACCTGGATGAAGGACTAGACTTTACAGATGGCCGCGTCCCTCTGGCCAGGCCCCGGGAACACTCCTGGGTCCTGCTCTGCGCCCCTGCGGTCGGGAGCCCGCCATGAAGCTGTGACCCTCATGCTGGGTGCGTGGATCCGGGGGGGACCCAGCCTATTTAATAGGGGTCGGGATGACACAGTGTGAACATTCACTGTCAGGCAGGAATAGGACTCCATGGGGTGGCTTTCCAGGGTTAGCGTGTACGTGTGTGTATGTACATACACACACACACACACGAGAATGCAAGTGCCGTGGAGCCCAGGGTCTCCATGGTGAGCTGCGGGGCCCAGCCAAGCGCACGTGGTGAGGCCCCCCTCAGTCCCCCAACCCCGGCCCCCTCCCACATCCGAGGACAACCTGGCACTTCCCTGGCCGGCCTGTTCTTGGGGCAGCTGTCAGGAACAGCACCTGTTTTTTGTTTTTGTTTTCGCTGTCTTCTAACTGTGACCGTAACTGACGGTCGCCAGCAGTGTATGTTCATCCACCGGGGCAGACGCAGCCTTTGAAGGTGACGGCAGAGCCTTGGTGGCCCACGCAGGGGAATTATGTGGCAAAACTCCCGCCTGGTTTTACATTTTCCTGGACTCACCTCAAGGGACTCACCTTAGTCCCTTGGCCCAAACAGCTTTGCCGAGCTGGTACCTGCCACGCTCTGTGGGCCTGTGGCTCCGTTACGGGGGCGTCTGCGTGGCCGATGTCACCCTCTCCAGGCTGTGACGGCCACGCGGGCGGCCAGACGGCCCCTGCTTCTGCCCCTTTCCTTGGGGAAGCCACCTTGCCAGGCCCGAAAGGAAGGGCAAGGGCTTCCCAATTTTTCTTTTCCTTTTGTTATATTTTTGTGTATTAAAAAAAACACTACTTCTCCATGAACTGTTTTAAAAAAGCAATGCTTAAAAAAGTTCCAGAAGTTTCCAGATTTGTAGGTAGAATGAATAAGAGTTGGGTGTGGTTTTCAGTCATGTTCAAATAGCCTAGCTTCGTTCAGTCGCTGACTGCGTTCTAGCCGCCCCTAGGCTAACGGGCAGATGAAGCTTATCTTTCGAGTCTAAACACACTTACGCACACACGTCACATCTGCACACGCATGTCACATGTGCACACTTATGTCTTCAGCAAACACACTCCAACCCCAGTTCCCTAAACGCTGTGGGGAGGGAGGCCCTCCCTGTCCCACAGACCACGAATGTGACAACACAGGGTGACCACAAGCAAGGAAACACACAGCCACCGGAGCTGCAGGTTAATGAAGCACCGCGGGTGACCGCCCCACCGCTGAAATGATTCGTAGCATCCTACGCTGCCTGGCCTAACACATGAGAACCATTGTACTTAGACAATTATTTGGTGATCCAAGGCCTCAGTCAGCCTTGCCTCTGGACCCCGACAGCGGGTCTGGGTGTAGAGGCCCCAGCTCTGCCCCGGGAGCCATGTCCCGAGCGGATCCGACGTCCACTTTCCCCAGCATTTCCCCTCTCTGTGTAAATTCAGGAGGTAGAAGTTCAGCTCTTCGGTGGTTTGGGCTGCATGGGTACCTCTTGGGGTGTACAGAGAGGGCCTCCCCCCCCCTCCTCCCCGAGGGGCCCCTGACCCAGCAGCAGCTCAACCCCCACACACACACACTCCCGTGAGCACGAGCTGTCCCCATGACCCTCTGCGCCCGCGCCCTGGCTCTGCACCTTCTGCTCCCCGGGACGCCCGGAAGTGGACTGAACCTGCCGAGGAGGAGCCCCCAGCACCGAGCCCAGGGCCTGGGTGGGCTCCATGACCCACAGCCACCCTCCGATGGGCAGGGACTGTGCCGGAGACCCTCAGGAGGGAACCGAGAAGGGGCCCAAGTGCCACACGGCTGGAGGCCCCGCACAGCAGCTGCGCCTAGTGACCCCGAAGGCCACGGCCGGGCCTTGAAGGGCCGGCGCCCAAGCCCTCAGAGGGCCCAGTGGCCAAGACAGGGCCCACGGCCAGCAGGGATGTGGTCAGATGGATGTGTCCCTGCACTGTCTCTGCACGTCCCCTGCTCTCACCTAGAAAACACAGGTGCTCCTGCTTCCGAGACCTCGCACGACTCATAATGGCTCTGACACGTTTTCTAGATAATCGAAGGCCGTGTCCTGCCCCCGAGAACGTGCGCATGAGACACTGTACACAGACGGGCCGTTTTCTAACCGCCATGCAAGGTCTGAGCAGACACACGTGGGACAGATCTTCTGCGTGGTCTCTTCCGGAACAAGCAGGAGAGATGGCACTCGGGGGCCGGTGCCACAGCACGCCCCAGCCAGCACCCTGGGACGCGCCCCTCACCCGCAGCAAACACCCACGGCATGTCCTCGTCCACCCCAAAGCGAGTGGCCACACAGGGAGCCGGGAGGGCCCGAGGTGGCCCATGTGGAGGCCCTACCAGGGTGGGACCCGCCACAGTCCCCACCGACAGGCCTGGGCAAGCCACTCTCCCTCCCCAGCCCTCGGCCTTCCCATCGAGTGGGGGTCACAGAAGTTCCCCCTTCCGTGGGTGAGCGCCGAGGGTCATCTAAGAGGCTGCGCGGGGGCTGCATCTGGAAAGCTCTCCCGTGAACGCGAGCCGTCACGTCACCACGCAGTTAGAAATGTGAGACACCAAGGGGGGTCCGCTGAGGCTGGGGCCACTTCCCACCTCACTGTGCGGCTCCCTGGGGACACGGGACAGGACAACCTGCCTGGCGTCTGGCCACAGGTCTTCCTAAGAAGTCAACAGGTCCTGGGGCTTTAACAGCCCAGCAGTGGGGGATCACGGCTCGGGTTCTCAGCTTTCTGCCCTAGAGGGTCATCTCAGCAGAGTGAGGGAGCTGCAGAACTCTCTGGAAGACTAGCAGCCGACGGGCAAGAGCAACGAGGAAGGTATCTGGGGTTTTAGTCGGAGTGAAACATGTCACCTCCACCGCGGCCAGCTCTCCATTGCTGCCGCAAGCCAGGATCTACGTCTGTGATCACCGCAAGTGGGTTGTTCACATCGCAAAAGGGCGAAGCCCACGCTCGTGGTCCGTCCAGGCCGAGCAGGGTTAACAAGGCCTCCGCACAGGGCTAGGCCCCCGCAGACATCCCATGCCCGCTGACTCCCGGAGCCCCCACGGCGCGGGGACCGCTGGCCGCCAGCACCTCGCACTTTTGGACCTGTCCGGGCGGCAGTGGGGCCTCGCGCTCCACGAGCCCCCCACTGGGAGGACCGCCAGTCCCTCCGCTCTTAGACCCGGGGACGCGCCGTGGGCGGCTGGAGCTGGCACACGCCCTGCGCCCCCCAGGGGCTCTGTGTGAACGCCCTGAGTTGATTCCAGATGACAAACCCCTAGGTCACTCGGAAAGACGCCGTGCCGTTACATAACAGGACGCAGACAACCCTTCACAAGTTTCTTAATAAAGAGTTAAACGTGTGGAATTGGCACCTTACCTCCAGCCGAGACTGTTGTTTGATTCCGAAAGCCCCTCCGAAGCCGTCCCTCCAGGGGCGACCGGCGCTTTGAAGCGGGAGGAAACTCAAGCCCTGCTCTCCCAGGGCGATGGGGAGGGTTCCGTCGCTCCGCCCCGACATCTGGTTTCTATTCCATGCCCGTGTTGTCACGTTACATAACAAGCAGATGATACGAGATCGCCACAAGAGCTTCGGCTCAAGACTGGCAGAGAACGCCCCGGAACACTGTTTATGTTTGGGGCCACGAAGGGTCAGGGGAGCAGGCCTGGCGCAGAGGCTTCGGCATTCGGAGTCTAAGCCCAGCACTCGGGCAAACACCTCGGGCGGCAGGACGCCACCCTCCCCGCTACGTCTCAGTGAAACCGAGTCCGTTCCCTAGTCGTTCCTCTCGTTGCACAACCAGGTTTGAGAAAGGTGCGATTCATACCTGGCTTGCCCTTAATTTCTCTGTACCTGGGAAGAGTCTTTGGCCTGGGAGAGGAGCAGGAAGGTGACGGCACGCAAGGCTACAGAGAGATCCAGTCAGGAAGCACCGAGACCCCTGCCAGCCACGGTGAAGACACGTCAAGTCACAGGGTCCCCACCCGAGGGCAGAGCACTGCCGGCCAGTGTCCCGGGGGCCGCTGGAGCCTTATCAGGGAAGCAGACCCACGGACCCACCCGCCCCTCCCTTAGCTTCTCTGGGAGGCCAAGAGCCCTGCCGGCAACAAAAGGCTCCCCACACACGCAGCCGTTGCTGTGGGCGCGGCAGGGGACCAGAAGCCCTGAGGGGTGCACCCTGGAGCTGCCCCCCCGCCCACGGGGCAGAGGGAGTTTCTCCAGAGCCGTCCTGAGCAGCCCATCCTCTTGGCCCGGAAGAAGTCAGAGTCCACAGTGGGGCTAACCGTCTGGCTGGCTAACACCCCAGGGCTCCGTGCGTAAGGGTGCTCGGAATCAAACCACCGAACCACAGGAAGCCCCGTGGGGTGAGCGGGCTGCGGCGATCGTTCACCCTTGGGGCGGACAGTCTGCCCAAGCGGAAGTGAGAACCTGAACCTCTTCCCGCGAACACACAGAACCCACAAGGCACGTGTGATCAGCAGACAAACTGATGTGCCAGGGACTGGGGGGTCTGGCCTGTCCCCGCCGTGGGGCGACACCCCAGTGTCCCCCAAGCCTGGCCCAGGGCTCCACAGGCAGCAGAGACACGTGGGAAGGTCAACACTGGTGTTTCATGGATTCGGGACTTCGCTCTCCTCGCCGGGCCAGGCGCAGGGAGTGTCCGCGGGGGAGGCGCTGTCTGGCAGGTGACGTTCCGCAGGAAATGGCCACAGCTCGCCCGCCTGGTAGGACGGGAGGCTGGGGCTGAGGGAGGCCTGGCTGAGGGGTGGCCCCAACCGCCGTCTGCAGGCAGAGTGGCGAGGCAGGCACCTGGGCCGCCCCGCTGGCAGGGCTGACTCGCTGCCGCTGCTCCCAGCTCCGCCCCGCGTGCAGAGGCCGTGAGACAAGTGGGACATGCGAACACGTGAGGCCCTAGAGCCAGAGAGGACCGGGCCCTGGAGCCAACGTGCAGCCCGAAAATGGGCACGCAGGCAGCGGGCGCCAGCACCGGAGCGGGTCTCAAAACTGGACCATGTGCCCTATGCAGGTGGCCACGCCGCTCAGCTACCTGGGGAGGGGCTTCTTGAAGACGGCCGTTAATTAGAGTGCGTTCTCCTACCCTGGGCCCTTCCTTGCGGCAGCGGGGCTGTCCTGCTGCCTGTGTGTCCAGTTAGAAGGCGCAAAGGAAAGGGAGCAAGGCTGAGGCGGCTGGCGCGGAGGGGCCTCCCAGACGTACGACACGCCATCCTCTAAGACACACACGGGTGGGGCTGCAACCCCATGCCAGGCTGACCTGGACCACCTCTGCCCCTCCCGGGACAGCCGAGCCCGAAACCACAACCAGCACCGTCTGGGAAAACAGACTCAGACTCCAGCCTGCTTGAGCCATTTGATTAAGCCAAAGTGAAGCCACAACTCCAGCAACCACACGCTGAAGGCATCTTCCAAACATCCTGCTGGTGTCTATGGCGGCCGAGCTCTGAGACGGGCAGGTCTTCTCAACCATGTCGCCCCACTTCCTCCCCACGCCCCCTGCCCCGCGGGTGCTGGCCCTGCCCTGTGCAGCTTCCAGTCTGGGGGCAGCCGATCAAAGAAGGGAAAGGCACAAAGGGCGAACAAGTAAACAGACCCCCGGCCCCCCCAGAGGAAGGGACCCCAGACGGCATGTGAGCCTGGTGTGCGCGGGCACGCCTGATGGAATCTTAGGGTCAGCCGCAGACTTGGGCCTGGTGTGCGCGGGCACACCTGCCGGAGCGTTAGGGTCAGCCGCAGACTTGGGCCTGGGGTGCGCGGGCACGCCTGCTGGAACGTTAGGTTCAGCCACAGACTTGGGCCTGGGGTGCGCGGGCATGCCTGTCCGAGCGTTAGGGTCAGTTGCAGACTTGGGCCTGGGGTGCGCGGGCATGCCTGTCCGAGCATTAGGGTCAGCCACAGACTTGGGCCTGGGGTGCGCGGGCATGCCTGTCGGAGCGTTAGGGTCAGTTGCAGACTTGGGCCTGGGGTGCGCGGGCACGCCTGCCGGAGCGTTAGGGTCAGTCGCAGACTTGGGCCTGGGGTGCGCAGGCACGCCTGCCGGAACGTTAGGTTCAGCCGCAGACTTGGGCCTGGGGTGTGCGGGCATGCCTGTCGGAGCGTTAGGGTCAGTTGCAGACTTGGGCCTGGGGTGCGCGGGCACGCCTGCCGGGGCGTTAGGGTCAGTCACATACTTGGGCCTGGGGTGCGCGGGCACGCCTGCCGGGGCGTTAGGGTCAGCCGCAGACTTGGGCCTGGGGTGCGCGGGCACACCTGCCGGAACGTTAGGGTCAGCCACAGACTTGGGCCTGGGGTGCGCGGGCACGCCTGCCGGAGCGTTAGGGTCGGCCGCACACTTGGGCCTGTACCACAGCGGGGGATTCAAATCACCCCCTAGAAGTGGCTGGCGGCAGTGACAGAGGACAGAGAACGCATCCTGCCACCAAAGGGGCAAAGGGCGGCGGGCGCCAGACCCTCCCCCACCTGCTCCAGCCTCTCCCCCCCGCACCCTGGGCAGGCCAGGCTGCCCATCCGGAATGCTGGGGGCCCTTCCCAGCTGTCCCTCTGTCCCAGTCCTCCCCCCAGGATTGACGGGTCCAACCCCTGGGTACAGTGTCACCTGCGGGAGGGCGGGGCCACATGGGTCCCTCCCAGCCCCACTCCTGCCCACTCCCAGGTTTGGATTCGCCGTCTGAACTCCGGAAAAGCCTGGGCTCCATCATGGCGGAGGATGGCTGGAAGTCAAACCTGCGCCTGAGTAGGCAATGAAGAGGACTGGTCGGAAAGCCCCCCAGGGCTCCCAGAAACCAGACCCACCCCCAGAAGGGCAGGCGCGGGGCACTGGGAGCCTGGGGACTGGCACCAGCAACGGTCTGGGCCTGCGGGCCAGGGGCTGCGTCTTGCCTCTCATTCCTCCTTCCTGGTGCCCAAAAATGAGCGCGGCAGCTCCCAGACTCACATGCCCCGGTTTGGCCACAGGCCGAGAAGGGGCCTCTTCCCCAGCCCCAGTTTGCGAAGCTCCCAGGAAGGCTTGCGCGCCCACTCCAGGCCTGACACCAGGTGTTTTTCCTTGGGGGCCGGGGAGGCGTCTCCCAGATGAAGCGGGAAGGACCCGGCACCCGCTGTGGGCCCTTCAGGACACGAGAGAGGAGCTGGGCCCTGAGGCAGGTCCCCGAAGAAGGGCACCGTGGGCACCGTGGGTGCCTGGCCTGCAGCACCGGTCCCTGCAGGCTGCCGCTCACGGGGCAGGAGCTTGGGGAGACGGCCACCCGCGGAGGGGAGGCAGGAGCCACCAACAGACACTCGCTCTCCACTGGGTTGCACTGAAGACGCATCCCATAACCATGGATGCAGCAGATGCCAGCACTATATGTCCACGTTTTTTTAAACAATCCCGCAGGCATGGGATGAAAGGCCTGCTGCTGTCTCCTGCACAGTGTTCCGAGACCTTCCGCTAGGTCAAGCAACACCAGCTCCATCTCAGCGTCTCAGGCAGTGGGGTGGCCATCTGCAGCCCCAGGCAGGGCTTGGCAGCACCGACCCCACAGGGATGGCTTGGCCTGCCGCCTGGCCCCTTCTGAGCTCTTGGCGGCCCGGACACAAAGGCGTCCTCTGCCCGTGCCCAGCAGCCTGTGCGGGCACCGCAGCTGACTCACGGCGCCGGCACGCCGGTCTTGCGCCATGTTGCAACGTTTGGCATAAGCAGACCCCAGCCTGGAAACGCCTGCCCAACACGGACCGTTCTATCGGGTGGCATTTGTCAAGCGCCAAGCGAGCCTCGGATGAAGTGTTCCTGGCCGGCGCCAGCCATCCTGATCCACAGAACACCTAACACCGAGCGTCTCTTTCCGAGCATCCGGGAAACGTAGAGTCTGAGTGTCACACCAACAGGCTGCAAATGACAGATTTAAGATACAAGTGACACCAAATACCCAGGACTTCGTAAGCCCCATCGTCATTTCACGGGAGAGGTGCGGAGGAGACACGTGTGTGACCTGAGACAGGAGAGGTCAGCCTGGCCCCTCCAACACTGCACACAGGGGACTTAGTTTCTTACAGAACTTCAAGTTTCTGTTCTAGACAAACGTTAAAAAGAACATGCTAAACTATATTTTTCCCCAAATCCCCATGCTGAGGCTTTTAACAGGTGTCAAGGCAGGGACGGGACGGCGGCGTGGCAGCTTTCTGCACAGTCACATGGCAGAGCACAGCCCTGCCCGAGGCCGGCCGGGTCCCTGATCTACTGGGCAGCCCACGGGGCAGCTCCGGGCCTTCCCCGGGAAATGAAGAGCCCAGGAAGTCACTCCAAAGTCCCCCCAGCTCTGTCAGCCTCCTGGGCTCCTCCCGCCGGCTGGCCGGCCGCCTCCTCAGGGCACGCAGCAGAGACTCCGGTGCAGGGAGGGGACGGGAGCCCAAGGCGCTGGCCCTGCACGGGGCGCCCACAGCTGGGGACTTTGCTCGGGCTTGACCTGTCCGTGTGCCCCGCGGATGCTCCCCGGTGGCAGGGCCAGGAAGCTCCGGCATTATCGCCCCCGGCCGTCCCTTTCTGTTCTGAGCGGCAGAGTCTGGCTTCTGCTCGAATTCGTTCCGTATTTTTAAATGTGCTCTTAATGGAAAGCAACAAAAGCACTTGACAAAATAAGCCGATGAAGCTGTCCCTGCAGCAGCCAGCGACTGATTTTAGAAGAAAGAGGCTCTGGGAGAGACCCAGGAGACGGCCGCACACTGGCGAGGGCCTTCCCCGGGAGAGGAGGAAGGTCGGGACGGAGACGGAACGTGACCTCGCCTGACCGCACCGCCGCCCTCGAGCCGCGGTGTGTGTGCCGCCGGAGCTTCCACGAGACAGGCGGGACCCGCGCGACCCGTCGAGAGGTCAGTGGCGGTCAGGAAAGGCTCGCGGGTCTCCAGGTCGCTTGACAAACGCGCTGGCCCGGCCCTCCGCTCCTGCGCACCCGGCTCTCCCAGGCTCTGCACCTGAGACGGGCACACAGAGAAAGTCTGTGTCGCGGGACGCTCAGGACCCCACAGACCGAGGGAGACCGCGGCTGGCACCGCAGCAGACGCGTCTCACGGGTCTCCTGTGCGCAGGGCCCAGCCGACAGGACAGTGGGCAGGACCCTCGGGGACAGGAACTCAAGGAAGGGCGGGTCCAGAGATGAGGGCTGGCGGGAAGCCGGCGCCTGCCCTGAGGACGGCCGGGTCACTGGAGTGCGCAGGGCCACCAGCTGCAGCTCCCGGGAAAGGAGGCAGGACACGTCCGCCCAGCTTGACGCTGGCTGGAAGGGTGATGAAGAAAGAAGACTCCCCTGGGAACTAACCACACAGCAGCTCGGAAGGTTCCGGGGAGAGTCTGGGCAACTCCGAGGCCTGACAAACGTCCTCAGGTGTATCGAAGGTGGCACCACCCAGGCACCAGGCAGAAGCAGCATCAATCCTTTCTGGATGAACGCGCTATCGGCCCCAAAAGAATGCTCATAAAATTTTATAAGGATATAAAGTCACAATCAAAAATCATGAGTAGGAGTCAGCCCAGGAAAGACATCAATGATAGGAAAATCAGATACGGGCCACGAAACCCAGGTGAATGACACACTTGAAGAACAAGCAAGGTCATTTGAGGGTCACAGTGGAGCTCGTGACTACCTGGTCCTGCTGTGCAACCCCAGGCAGGCTCCCTAACTTCTCTGTGCTTTAGTTCCCATCTTCCAAAGGAGGGTGATAAAAGCCCACACTTTCCCCGAAGGAAGGGTAAAGAATCAATGAGATGATACGTATCTGCTATTATTTATATGAAAAATGATCAGGTGGATCTGAAAATGATCCAAACAGAACTTGCAGAAATAAAAGCTATAAATCAAGTAGACAGAGCCAAAGAGAGAACCGGTGAACAGTAAAAAAAGCACTGAAGAAACAACCCAGAAGGCAGCACAGGAAGATGAATAGATTGAAAGTACGAGAGGTCAGGGGGCCTGAAGGGCAGAGGGAGAGACACTCACACTGTGGTCCCCGACCCCCAGGCTGAGGACCAAAACCAGTCTGTGGCTTGTTAGGGACCAGGTCCCAGAGCTCTGCCCCTTCCCGCCCCCCACCTTGGAAAAACTGTCTCCAGGACACTTAGGAAGGGGAGGCCACACAGCAGGAGGAGCCGCTGGGGGGCAAAGCTCCACCTGTGTTTGCAGCCACTCGTGGAGCCAGTGCCTGGTGCCAAACTGGTCAGGCACCACCGCACTGACACACGTCTGATCAGACTTCCAGAAAGCAAGGAGAGACATAGTTCAAATACTTAAGGGCTAGAAAAGCTCTCAAAATGAAACTCAACGCACCCATTAAACACACCACAAAGCCCCTGCAATTAGGAAAGCAATGCATGGCGTGATCAGTAGACACACGGGGGACAGAACAGAAAGTCCAGAAACCGACCAGGGGGAACTTTAGTGCCGGATGCAGCCGGCATTTCCGTCACTGGGGCAACGAGAGACTTTTCAATAAACGGTGCCAGGGCAACTGGGTGTCCACCTGGGAAGAGATAGAATTGGATCCACACCTAACACCGCGCACAAGAGTAAACCCCAAATCAAGCAGGGACCTAAGGTAAAAACCGAAGCCACATGAGCACTGGAAGACGGCCCGGCGAGCTCCCCTCCGTCTGGGAGCCGCTGCCAGAACACGCTGCTGGGGAAGGGCTGCCCACAGGACGCTCTTTCTGCCCAGCAGAGAAGGAAAAGGGCACACGTCTGATCCTTCGTCCAAAGGCAAACCAGGAGAGTGAGTGGGGGCCTGGGGACGCCAGGGTGACGGGACCGGGTGGGGACGTCACTGCTCCGTGTCCAGCTGCATTCAGGTTTCACGTACTCAAGAGCGAAAATCAATAAAATCAAGTACGGGGCGGGGCCTTTAACACGGACACAAAGAGAAACACAGGAACTCCACGTGAGCACCAACCTCGCGGGAGGTGGTGGAGACCGGCCCACGAGCCTCTACATACGGCACCTCTGCGCCCTTGGCCGGCCCAACTCCCGCCGAGAGGTTCCTCCTCACAGACTAATAATCTCTTTCTGAGCATTCTGGGATTGAGAGTCAATGAATAAGCAGGAGATTCTGGATTCTGTGAGCTAAATTCTCATTGTCTTAGAAGTAAATGTGAAGCGAAAGAGGGGACAGTGGCCTGGGGGCCGGGGCTGCAGGTGGGACCCGTGGTTCCCGCACCTGTCTGCAGCAGGTCTGCAGCTCACCTGAGGGCCCGAAGCACTGAGCATGCCCTCAGCTGGGGCTTTCCGCTGTTGTTTGTTTTGGGGGGTATTTTTGGAGACAGGGTCTCACTCCGTCGCCCGGGCTGGAGTGCAGGGCGCCATCACGGCTCACTGCAGCCTCCGACTCCTGGGCCCCCACAGCGTGTTTTGACACCACTCCCCGAGAAGAGGATTGCTGATTCCAGGGCCGGGCGAGGCAAGTACAAGGGGCAACTAGAGTATCTCGCTGCGAATATCAGAGAACAAGGAAGGGCCCACAGCGTCAGGGACCTGCAGAGGAGCCAGCACCCGGGGCTCCCATCGGCCACATCTGGAAACGTGGGCACCAAGGTGAAGAATTACAACTCGTTAATAAGCTAAGAATCTGTGCGCGCAAGCGAATGTCAGTGAGCCATAAGTGATCGAGTCAGGAAGGAAGGAACGCCGCTCTCTACAGCGGGAAGCCGACGACGGTGAGCCTGCGCTACGCGTTGTCGGTAGTTCACTCCAATTCGGAGATTTTTCTAAGCCAATTATGAAAATTGGAGCATTTTTTGGTCTTTCTCAAAACATTCTCCCATTTTTACATGGATTACACAGATTTCCTTGTGCTACAACAACCCTGTAATAAACCCTTTGGCAATGAGTAACTATACAACACGCCATTGCATTCTCTTCCTCAATATTCTACTTAGGGATCTACATCTATATTCATAAATAAAATGTGCTTATAACTTTTTTTTTATTGTTGTCTCTAACAGGTCCTAACTTCAAGGCTCCTCGAGCCTCATGACTGCAGGTACCATGTTCCATGTTCACAGGTGATCTTACATGAGGTGGACATGGGTAGGGGGCAGGAGAAGCTGAGTGACCCCCCCCCCCCCGCCGGAGCAGGTGCTTCTGAGAAACGTGTGCTCGGTCCGTCACGGAGCACCAAGTCCAAAGACGTTCGTCCCCTTAGTGACAACTGATTCGCTTCTCCCTGCCAGAGAATAAAATGCTTTCCTCCTGCTTAAGTCTAGACACTTTATAATCACTGCCGCCTCTCGCTGCCGTCCACAGAGGAGCCCTGACCTGCAGGGCTGGTGGCTTCCCCACCCCACGGAGGACACAGCCGCTGCCCACCGGCCATCCACGTGCAGTCCTGGCAGAGTCGGGCACCTCTCCCCCACATCCTGTCCATCCCCAGACCCGACAGCGCCACCTCTGAGCCAATCCTCGGCAGCACCCTGCTCGGATCCCGCAGCGGACGCCGACCCTCCCGTCACACCCGGGAGCCCAGCGTGTTTCCAAAACGTCATTCGGATGTCGCCCCACTGGTCAAACCCTGCAGAGCCTTCCTGTCCAGCACAGGACCACAGGAGCGCCTGACCACGCCAGGACCGGCCCCTGGACGCGCCGGCCACCCTCCGCATCCTCAGCAGCGGCACCCGCACCTGCGAGCACCTCGATGACAGGCTTAGCGGCAGCAAAGCCTTAGGCTTGAAAGCACAAACTGCCCACTTCCTTTCTCAATGCCTCAGTTTCCTCATCTGTAAAATGAGGATATCGTGGGGACAGTAGGACCTGTTCCTAGGACGTGATGAGAATGAAATCTGCAACTACGTAGAAAGCACGCAGCAACTCACCTGTGCCAGCCACTGTCACTGTTCTGTACTCATTTCCCTGCGTGACTCCCCCTGTACAAACAGGCCGCCGGGCGGGGCCTTCCCTGTGTGGCTCACCAGTGGACCCCAGGGCGCAGGGTGGCCTGGCACGCAGGAGATGCTCAGAAGTGGGCTGTTGACTGACTGAGTGGCGGCGAGGGACGGGAACCAGCCCGAGGAAGGCACCGCGCAGACTCTGCCGTCCTGCCTCGGTGCAGATGGCCAGGCTCCGTCTCCCGGCCCCGCACCAGGAGCCCCACACCCGGGTGAGACACGCAGTGTCACCAACATCTGTCCCGAGCCCCCGGGCAGACTCTTGAGGACCTTCCCTCTCCGTCCTTCAGTGAAGGAGCCCAGGAGAACGGCCATGGCTGAGAAGACCAGAGCTGCTGCGGGTGCGAGGAGCCGTCCTCGTCCACGCAAGTGGGGTGTGCGTGTCCCCGACGGTGTAGACGTCAGCCTGAGAGTGAGACCCACTCTAGCGCGTGCCCCTCGTCTACACGGTTCTCTTTCTAGGACTTTATCCTGATAAAACTAATGACAAAAGCAATCAGCCAGGGACACACAGATCCGTGGATGAGAACGTTCGCTGAGTTACTTACGATGGAAACAGTTAAACTCCCATGAAGGGAGCATGTTTGAGTACTGAATGTCACACAGCTAGGAAAGACGCCGCTGTGGTCCTATCGCGTGTGGAACAGGCCGGGTGTGGGGCGTGGAGAGACAGAGACGGACAGAGACGGAGACAGAGGTCCCCTCCTTGCGAATCAACACCAGATGTCTCCGTGACTTTCTCAGAACTGTCCCTCTCTGCTGACTGCGGTCTGGCCGGGTAACGGGGCGTTTTCCTTCCTTGTTTATACCTTTCGGCATCGTCCGATTTGAAGTCACGATGAGACCATATCTCACGTGGGGACACGGAGAGGGAAGGCTGAGCTCGCGTCCCCCGGGTGCAGCAGTGAAGGGAGACGCCGGGGAGGTCGGACAGCCACAAAAGCAGCTTCTGAACGAGGTCGCACACGGTGGGGTGCGTTTATGAGGCAATGACAAGGGTGGATGTACCTAAAATGCCAAGGATTCGCACAGTTGAAGGCATGAAATTGGATGCTAGTTAAAAAAACAAAAACCTGGCTGTAGCATATCGACAGGAAACTTCGGGTATCTGAGGAATATTTTCAAACATAAAATAGTCAGATGATCCCGCATTCGAAACTCAAATTGGACATGCAGGGGCAAAAATGCAACCACAATTAGCCAGAGGAAACACGGCCCCTCGGCCAGCCCTGCGGCACGCCATGGGAAACCAGCCCTGCCATGGCCACCGACGCGAGCCCAGCGCAGAGAAACAGACCCGCGCCGCACGCCAGCCCAGACAGGAAGGCTGCGGAAAGAATGAAAACCAAAAGCAAAAGAACAGCGATTTGGGTCTCCATGTAGTTTCAACGTAATGCCAGAATGGCGATACTTAAACTCCTTCAGACGAAATAAATCCTGCTCCCTGCAAAGCCCACAGCCCACCCAACCGCCGTGGGTTTGCTCTGCGGGGGCCATCGAGGCAGCTGATGCGCTGTGTGTGCGCGCTGCGGCAAAGTAGCCCACCTGCTGCCTGCACCGGCAGGCACGCTCAGGGCCCTGGGCAGCGAGCTGAGAGGGTGACCCAAGAGCCACTCGCGTGACGTGACAGCTCACAGTTGGCGCAACTGGGAACCTGAGCCGCACACGGCTGCCCCGTTGCCTGCAGAAAGCCCTGTCGGCCGCTCCCAGACTCTCCATCCCTTGGAGGGGGTGTCAGGAGGTAGTGACGCAGGGACAGGAGCCAGAGAAGGAGAAATACAAACACGGTAAGCAGAACCTCCACTGACCTGGGAAGGGAAACCAACGGGAGCTCATGGTGCTTCCCAAGAAAACCTGAAAAAGTAGCAAGATCTTTCCTTGGCAACGCTCACTCCCCCGCAGCAGGTTAAAAGCGAGCATCGTCCTCTTCAACAGGTGGTGTCGGGACACCTGGATACCACAGGCAGGAAAGAAGCTGGACCTCAACCTCATACCATAGGCAAAAATTAACTAAAAGTAGATCAATGGTCTAAACGTAAGAACTAAAACCACAAAACTCTTAGAAGAAGACATAGCTGGAAATCTTCATGACCTTGGATTTGGTGGTGGCTTCTTGGATACGGTATCAAAGGCCAAACAACAAAAGAAAATTAGATTAATTGGTTTTCATCAAAATTAAAACCTTTTGTGCATCAAGAGCATAAAAAGACAACCCACAGAATAGGAGAAAATATCTGCAAATCATACATTCATAATATATGAAGTACTCCTGCAATTTAACAACAAAAACACAAACAACTCAATTCAAAAATGGGCAAAAGAATGGACATTTCTGCAAAGAACATACACAAATGGCCAATAAGCACATGAAAAGATGCTCAACATCACTAATTATTATGTAAATGCAAATCTAAACCACAATGAGATACTACATCACACCCACTAGGATGGCCATTCTCCAAAAAACTGGAAAAGAGAAAACAGTTTGGTGGTTTCTCAAAAATCAAACATAGAATTATCATATGACTTGTCAGTTCCAGTCGTCGGTATTAATACATACCCTGAAGATCTGAAGGCAGAGATTCAAACAGACACGTGCACACACACACGTTTGCAGCGTTATTCACAACAGCCAAAACGTGGAGACGTCCCAGGTGTCCATCAACAGATGAATGTAGGCACAAAATATGATATATACACACAATGGAACATTATTCAGTCTTAAAAAGGAACAAAATTGGCCAGGTGTGGTGGCTCACACCTGTAATCCTAGCACTCTGGGAGGCCTAGGTGGGAGGATCCCTGAGCTCAGGAGTTTAAGATCACCATGAGCAAGAAGAATGAGACCTCATCTCTACTAAAAACAGAAAAATTATCTAGGTGTCCTGGTGCATGCCTGTAGTCCCAGCTACTTGAGAGGCTGAGGCAGGAGGATCGCTTGAGCCCAGGAGTATGAGGTTACTGTGAGCTATGGTGATGCCACTGCACGCTAGCCAGGGCGACAGAGTGAAACTGTCTCAAAAAAAAAAAAAAATGCAATTCTGACACATGCCGCAACGTGGATAAATACTGAAACATCATGCCCAGTGAAATGAGCCAGGCACGAAAGGACAAACGTTATATGATTCCACTCACACGAGGTCCCTAGAGTGGTCGGATTCACGGAGGAAGAAGGGGAATGGTGGGTGCCGGGGCCGGGGGAAGGGAAGGGGAGTTGTCTGCTGGGGCCGCTTCTGTTTGGGAAGGTGGAAGTTCTGGAGGTGGACGGTGAGGGTTGTAACAGCAATGTGGAAGTACCTACTGCCACTGAACTGTACACTTAAAAAATGGTGAATTTTACGTTATGTATATTTTACCACAATAAAAAAAAGAACTTTGATGAACAAAAAAATTAATATACCCGTTTTATTTTACCTGTTAATTACCTGTTAATTACAGGTAAATTAATTTACCTGTTGGTAAATAGACTAAAATAGTACCCAAGAGTAAAAAAAGTAAAGAATTTATTTATTTAGCTGACATGGAATAACTTTCAAGACGCAGTAATTGAAAAAGGCAGGCAGGGTCATTAAAACCCGGCAGAGGCTACAGGATCTCCTCGAGCGCCCCGCGGCCGAGCGCCGGCATCCCAGCTAGCGCACCTGTGCGTCTGCGGTCCAGGCGTGCGGCCGCCACAGCACCTGAGGCTCAGCAGTTCCCACGCCGGCCCTGACCGCGCGCAAGGCACCCCTGTCCGCGGCCCTGAAGAGAAGGGCAAACAAACCCACAGACTCGCCCTTCTCAGGCCCTGGGAGTTCGAGGCACAAGACGCAAAGAACGAGCAAGACCACATCACTCAGGAATGGTTCAAACAGTCCGCACCTGTTTCTGCAAACGCTCCGACCGTGACGGCTGACTAACTGCCTTCGCGGGACAGTCGTCTCGGCATCTCTGTGCAGCGCAGCCCCCAGGAAGCCACAGGGGCCTGCGGGTTACACGGACCGAGACCCTGGGCCTGGCTCCCGCCCGCAGCTGGTTTCCTGGGGCACGGGGCTCGGCCGCACGCCCCCACCTGGGAGGGAAGCTGCGCTTTCCCACAGGGCGAGCGTGAGGCCCAGGGCATGAACCAGACACGCCTGGGCCGAATAAACACGCACTCCCTCCTCCCCGGGGCTGAGGCCTCAGACCTAGGGGGTCTGGTAAAAGATGTGCTGGGGTCCAGGTCACTTGTCCTGCAGAGCCCTGGCATGCAGGGAGTGACACCTGGCTGTTCTGCCAACAGGTAGTCTCTTCCCAGTTTCACACCCCAACTTACTACCGTAGGCACCCTGGACTTACTCTTCATTCATGAACCTCCCGCAAACCGTGGCCCACGCCACAGCTTGTGTGCACAGGTGGGAAGAAGCAGAAACCGAGGACCCTAAAATCAATAGTAGCACCCAGCCGGCCAACGGGACGTGGCCCCGGACTGCGGTTCTACCCATGGGGCTTTCTGAGGGAAACTGCGCCCAACTGTGCCCGGGGCTCATGGGATGGGAATGGAACCCGGGCCTGACACACCCCCCAACGTGCGCCTGTGCCCTGCAGGCATTGGGAAACAAACAAGCCCAGAGACACCCCAGCCGAGTTCACAAGCACGGCCAGGCCCTGCCCTGCTGCCACTGCTGGCTGTGCCCGCACACCCACTATCCAGGGTGCAGGGCCCCATCTCTTCTGAAGGTCAAGGCGCGCCCACCCAAGGCCCTGCACGTCCTTCAGCGCCTCCCAGCTGCTGGTTTCCAGAGGCCATGGTCTGCCGTGCCCCTTAGGAACGTGAACCCCTGAAGACAGCCTGGAAGCCACAGTTTTCGCACCCTCCACCTGCAGCAGGGCCAACTCCTACTTGCCAATTGCCCGAATCACCCACGAAGAAACCGGAGGCCCAGTCCCCCCAGCCCCCCTTCAGGAGCCAAGACACGGGCCTGACGTGCCAGCTGCTCAACGGAGGACTGGGGGGACAGTGGCCCCTGGTTTCTGGCCTTTCTGAGGACCAGGCAGGGCTCTGCAAGTGTGCCCAGACGAGAAGGTTGCACACACAAGAGCGGGACTCACGCAGCCCAGGGACTTTCTGAGGATCTCAAATTCTGGCGCAAAAGCCTCACAATGAGCATTACAGATGGCAACAGGAAGCCTCCTGTAAAGCATTCCGTCCCCGAGATCCAGACCAGGAATGTGCAGTGCAACCTCTGGTTCCCCACACCCCGAAACACACTCGCACACCTGTCACCCGGGGGTCTTGCTGAACCCTGCAGGACCCCCACTGGAAGGGGGCGAACACCCTACTGATGAGAACTGGGAGTTGGGGGTGGGGAGGAAAAAGCAACACCAAACATTTCAGGAAACAAGTCACATCTGTGCACAACACCCTCCTGCAGAGAGCACAGTGTGCGTCTGATCGAGAGAGGGCTCTGTCTGGGGCAGCCACGCGCCGGACCCGCGGCGCCCACTGGCCTCCTCCACCTCCAGCTGCCGCGGAGCTCTGTGCAGGCCAGCCCTGGCCGGGAGTCAGGAGCAGCGGAGCTGGCTGGGTGTTTATGTCCGATCCAGACAACTGGGGGTTTATGACGATTTACTGACGCAAGAGCTCTGGACGCCGCATGCCAGAAATTAATCAGGGGAGGAGGAATTCTTTTTAAGAAACCACTTGGCGGCCGCTGACCGCCTGAAAGGCTGGGAGTGTAAGCTGAGCTCCTTCCTCCAGGCCCCGCGCCACCAGGGAGCAGCGGCAAGGCCGGGCCACAGGCAGAGTGGCCCCGGCGGGGGTGGGGCGTCCTGCAATGCCAGGCCTGCAGCCGGCCACATGCCCCCACCCAGGCTGCCCCAGAAGGCCTCAGAGGCGTCCATGCCCCCACAGCTGTGCAGATCGCGAAGGTGGGACCCCTGCTGGAATGGTGGGGACCCCCAGTCCCTGTCATCCCTTTCTCCGGAGCCGGGCTTCGAGGTTTGCAGTCGCTAACCACCAAAAGTCAAAATACACATTTGACACTGCCCTTCCTCTCGGCAAGACAGACGCAGCCCCGCTGCCGAGGGGCCAGAGGATGGGGCGGGGCCAGCTTCTCTCCAGCTGTCCTTTGCACACACCCCTCCCGCTGCCCCCTCCTGCGTGCCCTGGGCAGCAACAGCGTGGGGAGGGCATCGCGTGGGGACGGTTGAGGCCAGACCCCCAGGTGGCCCCGTGGGGGAGAGGAAGCTGGCGAGTGCACAAACACCCTTGCTTGATTTGTTTTGTGAACTGATGTTCAAGTTATTCTGGAATCTCAAACACTGAAGGACACAGGTTATTTATATTTGTCAAAAAGGGCACGAGTGTGACAAGGTTGGTTAAACTGAAACTTGCCAGAGACACCCGGGGCCGGCCCTGGGCTAGGGATGGCTCTGGACCCTGTGATGAGGACAGCAGCTGACGTCCCTGGGCAGGACCGGGCACTGGCTCCGCGCCTGCCTCGCTCGCTCCTCACCAGGCCCTACAAGGTGAAGTCTCGGGAGCCTCGCTGCTCAGAGGAGGCAGCCTGAGCCCGGCGGGAGGCGGCCACGGTCACGGGCAGGGGCCGGCGTGGCAGCCGACGTCCGCAGACCGCTGGCAGGTCACACACAGCTGCCAGGAGAGTGACAGGAGGACCCAGGAGGGTCGCTGTGAGTGGCCAGAGCAGCCCAACGGGATGCCTTCTGCAGGACCATCGGGAGGGGAGACCCACAACCATGCCTTAAAGGGGACCCTGAGCAGGGCGGACGTGGCAGCTGCTGATTCTGCCTGGTTCCAGGGGCCTCATCGCTGCCTGGCACCCAGGACGAAGGAGGGGAACAGAGAGGAGGGGAGATGGTCAGGGACGCCTGAACTCTACCGTGACCATCTGTCTCAGTGGTTGCTCCAAGGGGCTCCTCCCCGAACACCAGGCAGCAGACAGCCTGCAACACCGGGCGGCGGCACAGGTGGTCACCTGGCAGCGGCGGCCCATCAGCTGACCTTCACACTGACGGCCGTTTCACCCCGGAGTAGGACGAGGTTCCAACACAACAACTGCTCCGAGGCAGGCAGAGACGGCCTCCCGGTCACAGAGCCTTGCCTCTCATAGGGAGAACAACTGTGGCTTCCTTAACACTGAGCTATCTGTAAGTCACTTTGTAAATAAAGCATATTTATTTTCAATGGTTTAAATGAGCAACTCTATTGAACGAAGTACACATTTAAATGTAATACACTAAACCTGGTATGCATAAGCCAAGCGTATTACATGAAATGCATGGATTACTGAACAGAAAAGGTAAATTTTAATGCGGAGACATAGTTCTTACCCTCCGCCTTCCCTCATCCCAAAAAAGCGGTTAAGGAAGAGAAGCTGGGCTGTGCCCCTCCCAAGGTGTCAAAGGTCCTAGGTCATCAATCTGCTGGCCCCTGGCTTACTTCCAACCTCCCCGGACTTGACTGCCACTGGAACAGGAGGATCGTGACATCTCAGAGTCATTTCCTGCGGCCCCTGGCTCAACAGATGACAAAAACGAGACAGAGAAACCAAGTCAAGCTCCTGCCCCGCTCGGGAGGGAAATCACAGGGAGTGAGGGCGTTTCGGGCACAGTCACGGGGACCGATGGCAAGAAAAGCAGCGTCCTACAGGTTACTTCCCAAGCTAAGTCCCGAATGAATTCTTCATTCATCGCGGGAGAACAAGGTGAAAGGCGTGGGAGGGAGGCCGGGAGGCAGGGCGGGAAGGCGGGAAGGCGGGCGGGCAGGAGGGGCCGGCAGTCTGCCCACTGCGTTCAGGTCAGGGAGATCTGAGATCGTTTATAAGGTGCGACATAAATCACCTCATAAAATACCTGAATAAAAGAGCTATAAGAGCAGCTCGAGGCTGCAGATGTATCTCAGCCCACTTTAAAACATGCCCAGCAGCTACTCCACTGCAAGACACCGGGGAGTGCAGGCCCGTGACCCCGCCCGGCACTCGTGGCCGTGGACGTGCAGATGCCACATGCTCAGGGCGTCTGCGCCGGGGGTGGACAGAGAGGCGCACGCGCTGAAATTGCGCGTCTCTGACACTGCACTGAAAACACCAAGCCTGGCACTGGCAGATAAACCCCAGCTCCCACTCTGCGCTACAGCAAACGAGGTTATCTCAGACTAACCCCCAGCCAGGAGCGAGGACAGGTTAAAACATAAAACACAGGTGTGCACATGTGAAGGCTTCGGAATCAATGGGCTGTCAACACAGCCAGAACTCCGCAGGGCCAAAGTGTGGCAGAGACGGGAAGTGAGAAGAGGAACCTTCTGAGCCCGCGTTTCCCCCGGAGGCACGTGCTGACCTGCCTGCAGGCCACCGCCCAGAGGACAGAGCCGAGCGGAGCGCGAGGGGCTCCGGGCCTGTCCCACCGGCTGCCGCGGGCAGGCTGAGAGCTGCGCAGAGCGGGGCAGCGGCACCAGGCCGGCCCGCACGGAAACGGAAACAGACGCAGCGTGAGAGGGAACGCGAGGGAGAAAGATGGACATTTCACAGTCATAAAAAGGTGGTTTTATTCTAACAAGAAAATGTAAAAATTCTAAATCTGCACAGGCCTACAATAGCTTCGAAATATGCAAAAGCAAAAACTGACAGAACTAAAAAGAGAAAATAATACCAATCCACGATTACAGCAGGGGATCTTAAAATACCATTCGCAGTAAACTGATAGGAAAGCAGATAATAAAATTGGTAGTCAACAGAAAATCCCAACACCATGATTAGCAAACTTGATTAAACTGACATGTAGAACTGACAGATCTTCACAGCTGACTTATTCTCTTCAAGTATGCATAAAACACTTACAAAACTGACCACATAATCAACAATAAAGCAAAACTCAAAGCATTTTTAAAAACTCAAATTACATATAGTAAATTTAGTGAGCATACAGAAATTAAACTAGAAATCAGTAACAAAATGAAAGCAAAATACTAGGAAATTCACAAATTCCTGAAATTATGAAATACATTTCTAAATAAACCACGAGGCAAAGAAAAAATTTTTAAAAAATAGATATATTTTAAACCAAATTATAATGAAAATGGCATTAAAAAGCTTGCACAATCCAGCTAAAGCCATGCATAGGTGGAAATTTATAGCTTCTTAAGTGCATGATTACAGAAAAAGAAACTCTGAAAAAAATTCAATAATCTAAATATTTATCTTAATCAGTGAAAACAACAAAACCCAGCAAATTAAATGCAAAGAATAAAAGGAAATAATAGCAATAAGAACAGATATATTTAAAAATTCAATAGAGAGAATCAAGAAAACAAAACGTGGTTCTTTAAAAATATTAATATAACTAATAAAGTCCAATGGAGGAAAAAAAAGAAAGAACACTATCAGGACTTAGAAAGGGATGCCACTACAAAGCCTACAGACATTACAAAGATAATGAAAGGGCATTTAAACAATTTTACATCAATACATTTGAAATTTAGATGAAATGAAAAAAATTCCAGGAGAAACTGAACATACAAAAACTGATACAAGAAAAAATAAAAATCTAAATAGTCCTATGTTAGTTAAGGGTGTAATTTACAAGTTGTCCCACAAAGAAAACCCCAAGATAGATTGAAAATGAACTCTTCCAAACATTTAAGAAATAAATAACATCAACCTTACATAAACTCTTCAAGAGAATCAAATGGTGCTCAGCAAACTACGGCCCACAGGCCAAATACAAACCATGGCCTGATTTTGTGCAAACTGCAAAATAAGATGGGTTTTTACATTTTTAATTAGTTTCTAAAAAAAATAAAGAAAAAGAAGAAAAATATGCAATAAAGATCATCTGTGGTCCACAAAGCCTAAAGTATTTACCATCTGATTTGTTATAGAAAAACTTTGCCAGTCCTAGGAATAGAGAGGACCACTTCGTCATACTATAAAAGGCTATCAGAACCTTAATATCAAAACCTAACAAAATATTCAAAAGAAAATGACATAGTAATCTCATTCATAAATTTAGATGAAAAAATTAAACTGAATATAAGCAAAATAAATTCAAAGTACATAAAAAGAATAATGCAGTATCATCATTAGTACGGATGTAAGGTTGGCTACAGAAAGGTAAGGTAACATTGAAAAATCAATCAAGAAAATTTATCACATTAATCAAATAAAGAGAAGAAATCATAGGATTAATGGATACAGAAAAAGTCTAATATAGTAAGTTGAACCAAATGAAAGTACCATTTTTGTAGATTGAAGATCAAATATCTGCAATTTCACATGGCTCACCCTAATATTTTAACACCTACTCATGAGAAAAACTCTTGGCAAACTAAGAACAGAAGAAAACTGTATCAATCTCAAAGATTACTTCAACAAAACTTATACCAAATTTTATACATAATGATGAAATATTCAAAAGTTTTCCCCTGATATTCAAACAAGATCTAGATGCCCACTACTGCCAGAGCTGTTTAACACTTGACCGAATGTACTAGGCAATGCAGCAATGCGAGAAAGACACAAAAGACTTAAAAATTAGCAAAGAAGAAATGAAACATTCATTACCCACAGACAGTATACATTAAAAAACCCCAAAGAATCTGCAGATAAACTAGAATGATAAGCAAATTGTTCAAGGTATCTGAAGACAAGGTGACTATACGGAAATTAATTATATTTCTAAACATCATCACACACAAAAAAACAAAATTTTAAAAAAAACATTATCCCCCCCAAAAAACGCACAAAAATATAGAAGTAAATCTAACAAAAGAAATAAGACATCTGTACTGAAAACTACAAGATGTGATTGAAAGATATACCATATTTATAGATTAGAAGACTCAAACTGATTTCATATGCAAATCAATATTCCAATTGAGATTGCAGCAGATAGTCTGTTGAAACTGAAAAATATGTATGGAAGTGCAAAGGGCTAAGAAGAACCCAGACATGCTCTAAACAGCTGTTACACAAAGCTGCAAGACCCACGTTACTAGATACAACTAACCATAAGGCTGCGGTTAGTTAGGACAGTGCGGTCCGGCACACAGGCAAGCGGACCCTGTGCCGGAACAAGGTCCAGAAGCAGACCCGTTTGCATAAGATGCTTGACTTATGACAAAGTGACACTGGACAGCAGAGAAGAAAGGGTGACTCTTTTTAATAAATACTGTTGGGACAACCAAATATCCAAAAGGAAAAAGTAACCCTCCATCCCTACTACATACCATATTCAAAAAAAAAAAATCCCAGTGGACCACAGATCTAAATCAGTGATAAAACAATGAAGCTTCTCAAAGACAATATAGAATATCTCCACGAGCCAGGCATAAATAAAACAATCAATAAATCAGACTATGTTAAAATTAAGAACATCTGTTCACCCAAAAAACACCACTAAGAAAGAGAAAAGGCGGTCTGCAGACTGACAGACAATAGCAACAGAAATAACCAACAAAAGACTCGTATCCACTCTGTATAAATAGCTCCTACAGATTAGTAAGAAAAATAAAGACAAAACAATTTCTTAAAAGAGCAAAAGACTTGAACAGGCACTTCTCCACCAAACAGGACGTCTAGCTGGTGCTCAACACATTTAGTAACGTGGGAAATACACACTAAACCACGACAGTCAAAATGGAAAAGACTGCAGCACCACCAATGGCGAGGACGGAGTGAGTGGAAGCCCACGCGATGGGTCGGAGCGTGAACTGGTACCTCAGTTGGAAGAAGGGTTTGGCGCGCACACACCTGGCTGCAAGAAGTGACTTCTCACGTGGACCAGCGGGCGTACACAAGATGTTACAGTGGCGTCCCACGTGACAATTCCAGACCTGACGTTACCCGCATGCCATCGCCTGAAGGCATAAATAACCTGCGGCAGGTCCGTACGATGAAATGTCACACACCCGTGGAAACAAAGAAACCACTCACCAGCACGCTGTTGAGTGAAGAAGGCACACAAGGGAGTGAGTATGTAAGATTCCGCTTACACAGAGTTCAAAACGGCGAAACGCTAACCTGAGCTAGTGTGGTGACTCCCAGGAGGCAGAGCTGACTGGGAGGGGCACATCGGGGCGGGAGCACCCGTGTCTTGGGCTGCGTGACAGTCACAGGTGCGATCCTTTCGTGAGGATTCATCAAGCTAATAAGCACTTACAGTCTGCGCACCTTTCTGTTATACTTAATAAAAAAGTTCAGAAATGGGAGCTCTTCAGGGCCACAATGTTTATAATAACAATGGAAAGACTAAAGGCAAACTCAGTGTCCACTAATAGTGACCTGTTAAGTCAACGACTTCACATCCATGTAACAAGCATAAGAAAAGAATAGAAAAACTGTTTTAGTACAAATTTAGAATAATCCCCAAAGGGAAAAATTTTAAAGCTAGATGCTGAAGTGCCTACAGTATACAACTACTCAAGAACAAATAATGAGCAAAAGAGAATACCTATGAGCAAAAGAGAATGAGCAAAAGTGAATTTGCTTCACTTTTTGAGCTCAAATTTTATTAACAGACTTGATTAAAAAATGAGCAGATAGTACAGAGTTCCCACATATCCTACCAGTAACAACCTGCAGTTTCCCTGCTATAATATTAGCATCTCACGTTACCGTGGTACACTGGCCACAATTCAGGAACCAAGACTGACAGATCACTATTAACTAAAACAAAGAGTTTACGATTTCCTTCACTTTCCCACCAAGGTCTTTTTCCCATTCCAGGATCCCACCCGGGAAGTCTCCTTAGACTGCTCTTGGCTGTGAAGTTGTTTGTGAGGACCTTGGCAGGCTGAGGTATATAGTAGGACAGGTATACTGCAGGACAGGTATAAGCAGGACAGGTACACAGTAGGACAGGTATACTGTAGGAGAGGTACACAGTAGGACAGGTATACTACAGGACAAGTACACAGTAGGACAGGTATACTGCAGGACACATATACTATAGGACAGGTATACTGTGGACAGGTATACTGTAGGACAGGTATACTGCAGGACAGGTACACAGTAGGACAGGTATACTGTAGGAGAGGTACACAGTAGGACAGGTATACTGCAGGACAGGTACACAGTAGGACAGGTATACTGCAGGACACATATACTGTAGGACAGGTATACTGTGGACAAGTACACAGTAGGACAGGTACGCTGCAGGACGGGTACACTGCAGGACGGGTCTCTGCTGGAATGTGATGTTTTCCTCATGGTCATACTGGGTTCTGGGTCACTGGGAGGAAGACCACAGGGGTAAAGTGCCATTCTCGTCACAGAAATTTATTTTTGAACTCACGACTAGAATTAACACAGCCCTAACTCTGCTAAACTGGTTTTACTGAACAGCTGGTTGTCACACAACAGCTCCTAGGGAGCAGGGTAAACAGCAAGTCTCCGGAGACGCGGCCATCAGGTGCGCGCGGAAACCCAGCCGTACCTGCCGGCGGGACGCGCGCTCCGGCTCCTGGAAGGCCAAAGTGCCCACGGCTCAGGAGACTCAGACCCGGCGCTGAGCCCTGCCTGACCCGGGTACTCCACGCTCCATTCACAGAAAACCCCACCGAGAGCCAGTCATCTCTGCAAACTTTCTCTTGCTAACAGGAAGAACTCGGAACTCACAAAAGTAAACAAGATGAGGCCTAAATCTGGCAGGGGAGGAAATCAAACGTCTTCACTGCATATCATGGTGATTAGAGCCCAGTCAGATGGCCGCTGCTGGGTTTGACATTTTGTGGCTCTTCCTTTCCTCTGAGCTCCCCATACGCTTCCAAAACTGAGGATAAATTAACAGCACATCCACATACGCAACCAGAGCCAACTTCTGCTCCCAAACATACGGCGACAGAGGAGACAGGATGCACCCAGAGCGGCCCCTGGCTGTGCCCGACACAGCTTTCCAGGAACACGGGGAGCCGGCGGGACAACTGGCTTCGCTGAGGTCTGCAGACGGGCCTGGCGGAACACCCAGCAGACTGGCCCCCCGCCAGGCTCGGGACAAGTTACAAACAACGAGGGAACAAGGAATGCTGGCTTGTTTTTGTACGCTGCTATCTCTTCAGGCAGAAGAAAGAAAAGGAAAAGGTGGGAGAGAGATCCTCTGAGCTCCTCTGGTCCAGAAACCGAGGAAGCCTCGGCCACGCAGAACTGCGTCCCCGGGACTCACAGCCAGGACACTCTGCCTTGGGGAGGGGAGGCTCGGCCCCAGCGTCCAGCCAAGGTGCCGAGGCTGCTCCAAAGGGAAGAGACGTCACCAGGAAGAGGAAAGAAAGGGGGACACAACTCAGCTCTGGCTCTGGGCTGGCAGGTCCAAGCCACCGGCTGGATCTGTTGATCTCAGTCCCAAAGCACATCGTGCGAGATCTCCCAGGACGGCACCAAGCAACCCAGAGCTTCCCAGCCCAAGGCCTCCCTCTGCACCACCGGTGGTGGCAGCCTCTCCTCCCGCCTTCCTGCATTCGATCAGTAGCTTCAAATCCCTTTTATGGGGGGCCTTTTCCAACCTCTGCAGCAGCTCCCTGAACCCGGTGACTCACCCTGACCCTTCCCCCCACCTCCACCAGTGCAGACAGCAAACGGCATCTATTAACTAACCTACACACTAAATACAACAAGCTGCACGTTTAAGCTCAAAGTTTATTCATGTTGGTCTTTTACAATCCAAACCAGCATTTGATGGTCAAAATCTGAATACTGACTATATGCAAAATGAGAAAATAAGTTCATATTATTTTTCTAAGACCATTCTCCAAATCTGCAGCAGTGGGCCATGAGACTCTCCTGCATTTTGATGCACACAGTTTGGAACCGACAGAGACCACAGTATCCAGTGAGATGCTGAGTGAGCTTCAGTCTACCCAGAAGATCCCACAAACATCCAAGGCGGAAGTGAGACTCAGCCACTGACCACATTGCAAAAGCCGTGGGAGCAGTCTTCACACCCGGCACGGCCCAGGGCCTCGAAGCTCTTGCCCAGGGCTGAGATTCCACCAGGAGCTTAGGTTCAGTTTGCCAGCGGTAGAGTTTTCTTTCCGGTGAGAACATGAATGTAAAATTGACTTAAAGGTACCTAAATAAACTGTGAATGAATAGGGAACCTGTACTTAACAATAACTTGTAAAAACTAGGTATTAAGCTTACACAAAACCAGAAAATATAGGACCTGGCTTTGTAGAAAACGATGGTCAGGATGCTCTCTTGCCGGGTGATTCTAACTAGTGTCTCCGAATGACTGTGTCAACTCAAGTGCACTGAGCCACCCGCGCTCCTGTCCAGGTGAAGACCAGCCGCCCCGCCCCTTCCCCACAGGAGGGTCTGGGCTTTGCCTGCAACCGCAGGATTGCCCAGGGGACGGGTCACCCACTGCCAGGCTGCCAATTTCCACTGGCTGCACGACCAGGTGCTGCCGGAAGGCAAAAGTCAAAGGGCCTGGGCCTGAAACCCGGAAGCAGCCGATCCTCAGGAGGCCACGGGCTGGGCCAGGAGTCCTCCCGGACATTTCAGCAGAGACAGCACGGGACACAGCGCTGCCCCTGCCCCCTCTCCAGGTGAAGCCCAAACACCTGGACACTGGTTAGAAATGCTAAAGTAACATTCTCTTGGGTAACTCAAACAACTGGAGAAAAACCCAAATTGTTCTTTTAAATTGAACTGAAGTTTGAAATAATATTCCTCAGCCAAGCTCCAGGGCAAAATCATGCCAGAGAATCACACACGCAGGCCCCAGAGCCCCACGACCTCCTGGCAAAGGCGTTAAGAGCACTGACTGCAGCTGCAGCGGCCGCGTCCACGCGAATCAGTCCACAAATCCACTCATCACGGGATCCACGTAACTGCCACAGAAATCAGAACACCTATAAACAGCGGTCCCCAGCCTTTCTGGCACCAGAGACCGGTTTTATGGGAGACAATCTTTCCCAGGACTGGGGGCTAGGGGCAGGGGTTGTGGGGAGAGGCAGAGCTCAGGCGGTGACGAGAGTGACGGGGAGCGGCTGCAAACACAGAGGGAGCTTCCCTCACAGGACGGGCGCTCACCGCCTGCTGTGCGCCCCCTCCCCACCCCTGCCAGTTCCTAACTTCCACGGCAGACAGGAAGCGTGGGGCGGGCTGGGGGAGGGGTGCCGAGCTCTGTGGCCGGGTCCGCAGCTGGGGCTTGGGGACCACAGCCTGTGAACACGACAAACATCCCAGCCCGTGATTCTCACGCCAGCAGCCTTTCAGACCCATGGGGAGTCCAAGGAAACTCCAGCCAAGAACCCAGAAAGTCATGTCTGTGCCCAAGCCAGGGCCACTAGGCCTTGTAACTTCCACCCGCAGTGGAAGTGTGGCTGCCAGGGACACATCGAGAGGCTGGGGACCCGAACAAAAAGCAAGCAGAGAAGGGTGGGACACGCCCCCGGCCAGGTGCCTTCTCTCCAGCACACCCGGCCCCCCGACCCCCCCGCAGTCCCTGGCCCAGGACACGCCCAGCACTTCCACGAACCATCCAGAGGCTCGGCTGCACCGAGCCAGCTAGAGAGCAGCGACCTGCGCCACGCACACGGGGCTGCGCGAGCGAGGACACAGCCCCCTCTTCCCTTTCCAAACCACGATGTGAAATGATGTCTTACAAAATGTTCCCAGTAATTGGGGAATAACAGAAGGGAATCAAATCACAGAAAGACATAAACGCAGACAGATATTCCGACTGAGGCTATACAGAGGGGTCCCAGAGGGGTGGCCCAGCCCAACTCCCAGCTGCCACCCAAATCCCTATTGGTGCGTTTCCCAAAGGAAACCTGGGGCAGAAGAAGACCACGGTGAGGCTTCAGCGCCTCTGGGCCGGGTCCTCTGCCAGTGCAGCTGCCCGGCGAGGCCACTGCATCCTTCCAGCCATCAATGGGCCTCTGCCTCCGTCGCCCCATCGTGCCTGCGTGGACGCAGCAAACACCCGCTCTCACAGACAGCCTTCAGGGACGCTGACGTCTACGTCCAGACTTAGACAAGAACCACCTTCCTGGACTGAATCCTTTCCTGCAAAGACACAGGCTCCCCAGGACAAAGACCGCACCGAGGAGGACGTCTCTGCCCCTCAGTCCTCGCGTGGCTCCCCGGATGCCGCGGACCGCGTCAGGGATGAAGGCGGCTGGAGATCTGGTTCCCGCCTCGGCAGTCACACCAGTCCCCGTCACTCGGGAAACTGGCTCACTCCATGTAGTCAGGGGCAGCGGCACCATCAGACATCTCCAGCGGCTCCCGACCGCCCCTTCCCGCCGTCACAGCCACCGTTCCCATCGCTGACTCGATTGGCAACACTGACAAAGTACCAGGCACCACAAAAAATACAATTCCTCATCTCTCTGGCTTGCAGCTAAAACTTCCCAGTGAAGATCTCTGCTTTCCACGTCGCAGGCCTGCGTGCTGAGCGTCAGACCAGGATGGGGACTCGCGGCAGCAAGAACCAGTCAGTCGCGGCCCTGATTTGGGTTCAGCCCACGTGAACGTGAAAACGAGAGGCACTGAGCATCCTGCCCAGCACTGCTCGGGGCTGGAGGAGGGACCTCCACCACCCAGACCCCGCTCTACCGACCGGGACGGGTCAGGAGGGTTCCGAAGGCAACAGCTGGAACCCCTGTGCGTGCAGAGAACAGACTCCACGTTCTCTCTGAAGCTCCAGCAGTGCCGCACAAACCCTGCTGAACCCACAAGCCACTGACAAACACGGTTGTGAGGAACGTCCGATTTCTACAAAAGATCTCCTGGGAATACTCATACATATTCTAAAAATAATGCAAACTAATCAAAACAGAAGGAACCCTAGCTCTTACAGCACGAGGTGCTCTCCTGGCTTTTGTGCCTGCTGTGGTCTGAATACTGGAGCCCCCCAAAGGCACGTGTTGGAACCTGATATCCAATGTGATAGTACTGAGAGGTGGGGCCTTTGGAAAGTGATCAAGTCCTGAGGTCTCCACCCTCGTGAACGGTGCGCTTGCGAAAGAGGCTCGGGTGAGCGCCCTCCCCCCTCCCACCGCGTGGGTCGCAGCAAGAGGCTCCACCGAGGAAGCAGAGTGGTCCCCACCAGTCGCCAGATCGGCTGGTGCCTTGATCTCGGACTTCCCACTCCCCAGAACTGTGAGCAACAAATTTCGGTTGTTTATAAAATATCTAAAGTATTAAAGCATTTTGTTACAGCAGCCTGAATGAACTAAGATAGCACTGAAACAATCAGATCATGTGAGCAATCTTCTAAAAATTGGCCTAAAAATTTAAAAGTCTAAAAACAAAAACTGCCACCAATCACAAACCTTCCTTCAGTGAAGGGCTCTGAAGACGATGGCTTAACACTGACCAATTGCCACATCTCAGTGAATACCGAGTCAAAGAGCTAATTCGAACCTTATGAGAATGTGCAGAAGGAAAAAAATTCCCCCGTTTAATGAACATCAAAACACTTAAACCAACTGTACCCAATTCTTTACAAATGTTATTTTAAATGGAACAGAAAGAAATAGATTTAGGTCATCTATGAATTTCATTTTTAAAAAAGTATCATTTTTAAATAAGCTTTACTACTACTTTTCAAAGGTACACTGTATTAGCGAACCTTAGAAAACGGCTGTAACATTGGATGCTCCTTTCGAGCGAAAATCCCAAAGGCTCTAAACCACGTCTCAGCGTGAATCAGCCGGTGGGTCCTAAGCGCGAGTCACACGTTCACGCACGAGCAGCAGGAGGACACTGGGCGGAGACGGAGGAGAGGAGGGTCAGGACCGAGGAGACAAGGTTCCCTGGAGTCCCCGGGAACAAGGCCACTGTGGGCACCAGGATGGCGACCCTGACAGATCCCCGAGAGCCAGCAAGCCCGGCGCCGTCCTGGAGCGGAACAGCCACCCGGGCTCCCCAGGTGTCGCTGCTGCAGACCTGACACGCCCTCCTGTCCCCAGATCGCCCGTGCCGCACTCCGTGACGGGCGGAATTCATCTTTTCTATTTCTATTTTCTTTCCTAGGAAGGGGGAAAGGGGAGGAGCAAACACGGAAACAACGAGAGAAGGTTCCCTTTGCTCGCACACGCATCCCTCCTTCCCAAAGGCCGGCGTCCCCAGCACGGCAAGGACGAGGTGGCTGTTTAGCAAGCCAGCTTAGCAATACAAAGCCACATGGGGTTCCAACGAGTTTGGCTATTTGCCTCATTTGACTTTTGTCCTCATCATTACAATTCTCCCCAAAGTGTCCACTTTTACCATGTTCTCATGAACCAAGCAAAGTGAAGGCCACTGAGTGGCAGTAAACGAAAAGTTCCCACCATCAACTCCCACGTTAACGCGGTCGGCCAGTTGCGCTGTGACCTCCTTCAAGGACCAGCAAAGAGAGCTCAGAGAGAGCTCACAAAAGCCCCTAAGAAGCATCGCAAGCCAAGCTCCCCAACAGCAAACTCAGGCTCACTGACACCAACCGCGGCACGAAGCCTGCACTGCGGAGAGAGCACCTGGCCAGCGGGGAGGGACCTGCCAGGGAGGGGCCCCGGATCCTGTCCCCTCAGCTCGTGTGTCCCTTCCAGGAGACAGCCCCCCTCGGCCTAACACATCCCTTCTGGAGGACCCCATGCCCTGCCCCTCCTTCACATGGCCTGGACCACACCGTGCCAGAGTGGCCCACTGCCCCGCCCTGGCCAAGGGCTCCGCGCAGGTGGGCAGGACCCATTCCCGCAAAGCGCCCAGCATTCTGCCCCCGAGGGGCAGAGGACCCGTCCCTGCGCCGCCGGACTGGCCTCTGCTTCACTGCCCAGCCTCGGTCTGAGCACCTGACGGCAGGAACGCTGGTTTCCACATCTACAAAATGGAAATAGCCGTGTTCTAGCGCACGCCGCGGGGTTATCACCCAGCACAAGCGAAGTAACTGCGAAGCGCGGTTCGGAACAAGCCTGCTATTCATTCTGGTCTCTTAAAAGCACAGCAGGGTTGACTTGGAATAAACAAGTAATCAATCTTGATTTATTATTACAAGCGTTAAGCATCTCTGGTCAAAGAGAGCCGGATCTTCCACGGGAGCAGCTCCTCGTGCAGCCCGGCGTCGGGAGGCGGCTGCGCATCTACACACCTGTCCACAGGCGACCTGCCCCCGCCGCCTCAATCACAGCCCTTCTGTTCCACCGCCAAGCTGCGCTCAATGGTTTCTGATGATTGTCGCACCGCATCTTCTGTGTCAAATACATACCAGGAGTTCATTCTTAAATTTCAATATCATTAATCACCCAACATTCAGCATCTCAGAACTCGGAAATTTGCATTTCTACAATGGCGGCTTTGAAAAAGGGACACACATGCAAATGTTCCACAAACTGTACAAGAATCTTCAGAGAATTGCCAAAACAAACCATCAATGCTCCATTGACAGTGAATTTTCCGAGCTCTTCATAACGATTGAGGACTCGTGATTTTTAAAAGACAAAACACAATTTAAGGATTAAAAAAAAAAAAAAAGTAGGCTGAAAAATAAGTCCTTATGTCTCCATGATTTCCAGAACAAACCTTGACTGATTAAGAGCCCAGATAATGATGGCACGGAGAACCCAGGATGGTGACAATCTGGGAGTTGCAAAAGCCCGGTGCCGGGCGGCCGGGAGGAGGCCCGGAAGGACGCACACTGCAGACAGGCGGCACGGCGGCTTCACCAAGCACACACGAGGGCTTCTGCAACCTTCTCTGGGAGGCAGAGGCCAGCAGTACGCAGGGACCAGAGGCACTTCCCATCTCAACGCCGGTCTGAAGGACTCAGCGTTTCTGCGGTCTAGAACAGCTGCCGCTGACGCAGAACCCCGCCGTCCTCCTCGTCCTTGGGGCTCGGTCTTGCTGCCGCCCACCCAGAACCACCAGGGCCACTCGTCGCTGGGGCCACAGAGTTCTTCCCCAGCCGTCGCCGGCTGCTCCCAGTCTCCTGGGGGGCCTGACCGTGGCCCTGTCACCTCGCCTGTGCTCCCGGGACCCCCGCCGGCCGGCTGCACCTGCTGCCTGCACCCCTGTCCCCGGAGACTCTCGCCCACGTGACTCTCAGCCCCCCTGCTCTCACTCCTGCCCCCCAGGGCCTGAGACCCACCTGCCACTAGGAGCTCAGCACCGGCATCCTTGGTCTAACTGCAGGTCCACAAAATTCACTTTCTCCCTATACAACTTTGCAATGTTCTTGAAACATTCAACCACCGTAGAGCACGATTTAAATGCCATAAATATGTTTATGAGATGATTTCTATATTAAAATATAATAACTTTGGTGGCCACACGGTTGAACTGAACAGATTCAAGACCAAAAGGAGAAGAGAGTACCGACACTGAGGGAAGCCCCGAGCCCTGTTCGGCCCAGCCCGGGACCCACAGGACCGACACCACACAACGGTGTGAAGGAAGCAGATCACCCTGAACTCACGAGTCACCAACAGCCAACACAGACTGTAGCTGCTTCCGTGTGGACTGGGCACTAGAGACCAAACAGAGTATAAAGAAATCATAAAATGGCCCAAATTAAAACACCGATCTTAAATGAGACAAGTTTCCCTCGAAACAGTTATTTTGTTTCTAACTAAACACCATCCGCACCGCTGGTCGAGACTGGCAGAGAGAGGAGATGCTGCAGTCACTTGGTCCCGGCCTGCTCACCCGGTTTGCTATCGAGAGCACCATCTGGGTGACACAGCCGTGCAGATCTGTCGCCGGGCTCCTTGAGATCGAGAGTGTTCCTCCACCAGGCTTTCTCTAGGCAGGAACATTCCAGAAAGGAAGGCAAACTGCACTGGAGGGACGGGACAGTGCTAAATGGGGCCAGGGACGACGCCTGGTCCTCCTGCCAGCGCCCGAGTTCCCAGTGTCCTGGGCACACTCTACCCACAGGCGAGGCGAGGACCGTCGCTTACTGGAGGAGAACAAAGGCATGGACGGAAAAAGGAGCCGCAGCTTGTCCCGCCGCAGGCCCACACGGGGTGCCCCCCACGCGCCACGGACTCACCCCGGGACCCCCCAGGCAGAGGCTGTGCGCCCTCACAAACTCCCCGGCCTGCGTGGGCACGGCCCGGCGAGGCCTGGGCAAGGGCGGGGCGGGCCGCCTGGTGTTTCGGAGCCTCTTTTCAAAGAGTCCTTCTGAGCCAAAGCAATCCAGGCCTTTCCTCCGCTGCTCACATCATTAGGAATAGTTCCTCGGAGCAATAAAACCCGACAGTTAAGCGGCGTTGACGTCAGCGGCCGGGGCCTGGCCCTGGCGGGAGCGGGAGAGCAGCAATAAAAGTGCCGCGCCGCCTCGCCCGGCACCGGGGCGAGAGGAAAACAGGGAGGGGAACGTCACACACGTCAGACGGCAAGGCCACTTTATCGTGGGAGCAAAGCCAAAGTGCACCGGACGTGTGAGGGGACCCGGGGCTGCGTGCCGGGAGCCAGGGAGCGCCTCGGGGAGCAGAGCCAGCAGGAGGCGTCGGCCAGGTCAAAGTGACACAGTGTGGCCTGCGCCGCTGTGACTGCACCGGCCTCCTCTGCTCGCCGAGGGACGGGAAGGACGTCTGTGGCCCCGCGGGGCTGCGCCCAGAAACACCCTGCGTGAGACGGCAGTGGCTGAGTGGCGAGCGCCACGCCCCTCCCCCAGACCCACCAGGATGACATGCAAAGGCGGCTGCCATGGCACTCGCAGCGCCGCCGCACAGGGCCGACAAGTGCAGCCACCGACAAGAAATCTGGAGGAATTTTCTGGCGACTCTAAACGTGACGGGATCAAACTGACGAGGAAGCGCTCGCCAGCGAGGAGCCCACGCGCCACGCGGCCGCACCACGGACGGAGGGCTCAGACGGAGCTGGGAGACATCTGCCGCAGCAGGGGCCGGGAACCTGGGGGCCGGGGCTGCATGTGGCCGCAGGCGGTTTGGGGCACCCCGCCTCTGGGAGGAGGGCAGACCCCCGGGGGAGGCGCGAGGGCTGCAGAGAGCCGTGGGGGCGCCCAGCAGCTGCAGGCCCCGACAGACACCCCAGCAACAGATGGCAGACGCCGCGGGGCAGCCCTGCCCTCGCCCGCTCAGCCCGTCTCCATGGCCTCAGACCCACCGCGACCGAGAACGGGGTGGGGGCGAGCGACAGGGCATAGGCAGCCAGGCACAGACGGCCGGGCACAGGCAGAACACGGCCAGGTAGGCTGTGGCCACAGCAACGCCCGCAGGCCAAGGTCTCCGCACAGAAGGCAGAGCCAGCACCCTGCTGTTGATGGTTCAGAGACAGACCTCAGAGAGAACGGTCTGAAATGTCACAGTGAAGTGACGAAGAGATACGATATATGTCAGCCAAAGGAAACCCAGTAAACAAAATAAACTTTTGGATAAAGAACTTTATCCAAAAAGTAAACCAAGAGAAACAGACTATTCATTTATTTTAGAGACGAGGTCTCACTCTGTCACCTAGGCGGCAGTGAGGTGGCCCGATCACAGCTCACAGCAACCTCCAACACCTGGGGTCATGCGATCCTCCTGCCTCAGCCTCCCCAGTGCCTGGGACGACAGACACGTGGTGTGTCCAGCTAATTTTTTTAATTCTTTTTAGAGATGGGGGTCTCACTATATTGGCCAGGTTGGTCTCGAACTCCTGGCTTCAAGTGACAGTCCCACCTTAGCCTCCCAAAGCGCTGGAATTGCAGGTGTGAGCCCAGCTAAATAGACTGTATCTCGATAAGAGTCCTAGTCTACCAAAAGAAGTCATTAGTTTTTAAGCACTGAAAAAAAAAATACTAAAATATATAAAGCAAATAATAGTTAATAAGGTATAAAGAATATTATAAAACTATAATCAAAACAGGAAAACTCACTTTTCCAAGACACTGAGCAGACCAAAAAATGAGTGAAGCGTACTGATTTAAATAACTCAACTGGGTTCATACATACACAAGACATGCAAAGAAAATATACACTCCTATATATAAAAATATAAAATATATGAATGAGAGAACTTTAAATGCAGCACTGATGTATACATATAGACTTCTTTAGACCAAAAATAACAAGGAGAGCATATTTTCTCTTCAAATGCCTGGGTAACAGGTACGAAATTCGATTACGTCTACACCAGGTCATTAAAAACATGCACCCCAATGTAAACGGTAACATGAGCTCAGACAACAGTCTCCCCGGGCACGCTGGCGACAACGGAACAGTCTGCCCAGTGCTGGGACGGCGTGAATGAGGAAGACACGCTCCCTGGCACACTGTCATTAGCAAGGCCGGTCGAGACGAGGCCCGGGAGCAGCCCGACGAGAAGCCCAGTGGTGTCCGAGTGCACACGCTCACGGCCCAGCCTCCACTTCCTGGATGCGCCCAGTGGAGAGACTTCCAGAAGCAGACAGATACACGCATGGTAACTGTCTGAGGCCAATTTGGAGCAGCTACGAACAGTACCGCAGCCACATGGCCGTCGTTCATCAGCCACCAAAAAGAGTGAGTTAGATCCGCACAAGCACCAACATCTAAAGATGCTCGGAACTCATTAAAACAGACAAAACACAAAACACAGACCCCACAGGTAGAACTGCACCCTACTGAAACGTTCACACGCGTAACGCTGCGCGTTCACACGCAGGAAACAGACACACGCCCAGCGCGGCGGCAGCCCGCCCGAGCGGGGGCAGAGAGCCGGGCATATTCAACGCCCGCTCTACGCTCTTCCATCCAAAGTGCTTAACTTTATCTTACAGTGACCATAAAGCATTTCTTTATATCAATCGATAAACAAATAATTTAAGCCAATAAAACCTTCATATCTAAATGAAACCTGGACTCGTGCCCTCGGGAGCTCTCGGAGAGCCGGCCCTGCCCAAGGGGAGGTGCGCGAAGGTTCTGGGTAAGGCCCAAGGGAGGGACCAGACCCCAGCCTCTGCCTCCGCTCAAGATGCCAGAGACTCGGGTGCCTCAAGCAACTGTCCTAGCATCTGTCCCAGGGCCACCACCTTCCCTCTCGAGTGGATGCAGGACGGAGGTGGAAATCTAAGTGCCCCTCTCGGCCACCACGCACTGCCAGTGGCAGGAGGCCAGGCCACACGTGGGGGGAGTTCTGCGGAGGCCCGCGCCTGCTGGGCAGGACGGGGCAGGACCCTTCAGGTTTATTACAGCGTATGCACAGTGACTTTCCAAGGACACAGAGTACGACGTCCTAAACGTACATGCCCCTGATAATGCTTCCGAAGCTCAGAGCAGGACAAGCTGGGTCCCACCCCATTCAGCCACCGCTCACCAGCTCCGCGACCTCAGACAAGTCACTTCTTCCCTCCAGGTCTGAGATCAGCTGGGGCTGTCGTGAAGACTGAACGCTTGTCAGACGCTCAGCACGACACCTAAAAAAAGCACTGCAGCACCAGGGGCTACTGCCGCGGCCATGGCCTGTGAGTGGGAACACGCCTCTTCCCAGGGTCCGACGGGGGTCAGCCGCTCCCACCCCCACGACACGAAACAAGGACAGTGGGTAAGAAATGAACTCTCCAAATCACAAGTGGGCCTTGAAACATCACCCTTGCTAAAGAGCCATTCTGTTCTCCTGCCACCCGACAAACGTAGGTGCCACTGCCGTCGGCCTGCAAACCGGGGCCAAAGGCTGTACCCCGAATCCTCCGGGGCTCTGTCACGTCTTCCTTCACCGAGACGAAGAATAAACCACCCACTGTGCACGTGGCGCTCACACGCAAACAGTGACCACAATCGAGAAAAACAAACGTCTAAGACCCCGAGCGCGCCACCGTCGGGAGGAACGCGCCCCGTTAAGCGAGCCCGGCTGCTGCCCGAGCGCAGGGCCTCACCTGGATGACTTTGGGAGCTCATCGCGAGCAGCCTCTGCGCCCGGAAGCAGCTCCAAGTGGCTCAAAATCTCCACGCAAACCGCAGCTCCAAAGAGCCCTGAGCTTCGGGCAACTCATACAAGGACGGCAGCGGGGCAGGCTGGGCCGCAGCCGCGTCAGCTCCGGGTCTCACTGGCAAGGTCTTGAGAACCAAGTAATCCAAAGGGCGGGCAGAGTCTTCAACCGGCTTCCCAAGACGAACCTGCGTGGTCAGAAACAGAAAAGAGACGTAGTTACGACGTGGAAGTTTTCATCTGGAGAGCAATATCGAACTGAGGAAGTGATGACCCAGGGCTGGATGAAACAATCCACACGGAATCATTTCTACAAATGGGAAATACGAACCAGTCGGGATTTCTGTTAGTAAATCACGTGTATGTGCAGAAATGTCTCCGGAGAGCCAGGTTTCCCAACCTCAGCAACGCTGACATTGGGATGGACATTTAGTTGTGGGGCTTGGGGGGCTGCCCCACACATTATATGATATTTAGCAGCATCCCTGGCCCCCACCCACTAGATGCCAGTAGCACGCCCCCCAGTCGTGACTACAAATGTCTCCAGAGAGTGACCACTGCCCCCTGGGGCCAAAATCTCCCCCAGCTGAAAATCTCTCATCTAGAGGCACCATTCCCACCCCTCCCAGAAGTTTCCTCATCATCGGGCTTTGGAGAGGAAGCAACAGACTATGTTCTAATATAAATTTTTTCTAAATTACATTATCTTGTGAAATAAACAGAAAATGTTTTAGAAGAAAAATCACTCTCGGCCCGTGCCCACCACACACCGTGACATGTTTGCAGCCTTGTCCCCAGCCCATGCGCACAGGCATTCGTAGTCACGATCTTCACAGTCACGGACTCTGATGTTAAACTCAGCTTCCCTTACTCAACACTATGCCTTAACAGTTCCCCACGTTTCCGTCTTCGTAATTACTGTTTTCTCAGGTTTTCGTTTTTTGTTTTAAATTTTCTGATTATAAAAGTGACGCATCCTCATCACAGGAGAGTGTTTAAAACGCCGTCACACGGAGGCGAGCACTTGGTCGTGCTCTGATGTTTCCTTGCGGCTGTTTCTACCGCCTTTGCCCATGCAAACTGCTTGCCACGCAGCTGTCTGTCCGGCTCTCCTGGCGACACTACAGCCAGGTATTTTCCAGTGTCATTAGCACCTGGCGAGCATCACCTTGAAGGGCTGTCTCCTACTCCACGTGTGGCAGTTGCCCACCCCTGCCTACCACGTCAGGACGCGGCTCTGGGCCTGCTGTGGGGCACTGCCGGGGACCAACGGGCGGGACGGACACCAGCTGAGCTCACTGGATGCTCCCGCCAGTTAACCCAGGTGCTAAATCGAAGAGCCCAACAGGGACAGGCCCGAGAACTCGTGTCACTGAGACTCCCTGACCCATCCTGGCCGAGTGCTTTTGGGAGCTTCTGTGTTCATCTCTTCAACAGTGTGACAAATTCCTTCTCTTGATCAGCCTAGAACTTTTTTTCCCAGTTGCTTATAACTGAAGAACCTGAACCGATTCATCACGTAAATAAAGTATCACCCCCTACGGCTAGATACTTAGATGGTTTCCATTTTATGTTACTATTTACAACTCTGTGATTAATATCTTTATGACAAATGTTCTGTGTTTGGTTATTTCCTTAGAAAGCACAGTGACTTATTTATCTTCATGTTCAGAATCTTTATTCATCTCTTTGTCAGAAAGAAGTATCATTTCTTGAAGGGAATACAAATGGTATATTTTGCAAACCCATGCAAATCTCGGTGGCTCTGCACCCTTCACCCAAACATCACACCTTGGCTGGGTATAAAAGTCTTAGGTAGCAAACCTTCCACCCTCAAACTCTTTAGATGTTGCACCACCCTCACTCGGCATTGTAGAGAATTCCAAGTCCAACGTAACCGTAACTGTAGCTCCTCTCCAGATGAAACTTTGGAGGTGAAGTTTTGATGTTGTTGTCATTTTCTTCTGCCTGGTTCTGCTAGCAACTTTTTTTCTTTATTCTTGACATTCAAAAATGTTGTCAGAGATGTGTAAGTAGGAGTCTCTGCATTTATTTTGCTCCAAACATGACCCTTTCAATACACACAGGTCTTCTTTCTACGCAGGAAAATGCTCTTCGGTTACGTCTCTGATTGTAATTTTTGTCAGGCTTGTCCTGGCTTCCTGGGCGATGCCGACGCTGTGTGGCTGGACTCCCTCCGGGGACCTGGCCTCTCTCCACGACACCTCTGCTGTTTGTTCTGCTCTCCCCATCACTGCCCATATTTCCCACAATACCCGTTTTGTTCTTTAGGGCTTCTAATACAGATCTTAATTAAGCCTGAAACTCTTTGTTCTCGACCCCCGCCGTTTACAGCTCACCCGTCACCCCGCCCACACGGCCCGGCCCCTCCTCACGCCCCTCTGCCCCTCTGTGTGCAGCTGGGTCTCCTCCGGCCCAAGTCTTCCGAAAAGCATCTGCTCTGATTCAGGTTGTGAGTCGTTTTCAGAGCTAGACTCTTCTGCATTCCAGGGCATTTCCCTCTTCTCCACATTCTGGGACACCTTTTTTGACACATCCCAAGGTTTATTTATCTGTTTACTGATGTTCCAATAAGCACGGCTCGAGTCCAGACCCGAAGTTTGCCAAGAGGCTGTGTGTGCTCACTCCGGCCCTGTCCGCGCTCGCTTTAATCCTGATTGAAGACGCTGCTCGGAGCTGCGGCCTGGCCAGTTACACACCGGTTCCCAGCCAAGCGCCCCGTGTCTCGCAGGCGCTCGACCAGTGCGGCGCTGCCAGGCGGAGACGGACTCCCCTCCCCACCGCGGGTCAAGCGGAGCACTGGACTCCCACTGCAGTGCAGTGTATACATTCTAGAAAAATCTCACTCTCTGCAAAACTGTACACTAAAAATACCAGGCCTGGTAACAAAATAAAGTTGGAGCGGACTATTCCAAACTATGCGATTTCATAACCAGGGCACCAAAAAAAGCAATAATAACCCTAAGAGAAACACTACCAGAGTTTTCAAAAACACACATTATATTTCCAATAAATAACAAGCCCAGTAAACGCAGAATTTTACCTTAGGAAAGGAGGTGCCGACAGTTTGATGAAGAGGACAAAAGGAAGAACTGAAGCTTCTAAGTCACAGAATCAGGGACCCCTAAACCTAACATATCAAACTGTCTGAGCGCCCCAATTAAAGGGCAGAGGTCGTCAGCCTGGATAAAAGCAAGACCCGACCTTGCCAGAGCACACAGAGGAACCCGTAAGGCAGGACTAAAACGGTCTGCAGAGAGGAGGTCGCGTGTCTGATCACACAAAAGTCAACCTTCCCCAAGCACCGCACACAGACCCAGCTGCACGCTCCCGACACGGGACCCATTTTAAGTTACGCTTAAAATAAATATATTGATTAAAAGTAAAGATGGAAACAGGCATGTCGTGCAAACACTAATCAGAAGAGAGCTGTAATGGTTACATTAGTGTGAGACGAAGCAAATTTCAAAGAACAAATATCACCAGATGCACCGAAGGCCAGTCCACTATGACGGAGGGGTCAGCTGACCAGGACGGCGCGGCGTCCGAGATACTCACGCATTTGGTGGCGCAGCTTCACACATGACGCAGAAGGTAATACAAATGTCAGGAGAAGTGGACAAATCTACAATGACAGTTGGAATTTGCAACACCCTGCTCTTAAGTAATTGTTAGAACAAGTAGACAGAAAATGAGTAGAACAGAGAAGGCTGGAACACCCCCCAGCTTGACCAAAAGGACTTTTCTAGACACTCTGCGAACAGCAGCAGAACATACATTCTCTACATTCCTCATTAACACACACAGAGCATTTACCAGGACACAGCATCCTCAGGGCCATAAAACAAATCTCAATAAATTTGAAAGGACTCAAGTCAAGTCACACAAACTATGTTCTCTGACTAAACTGAAATTAGATTAGAAATCAATAACAGAAATATATTTGAAAAACCCCAAATATTCACAAACTAAATAACACGCTTTGTGGCAAAGAAGGACAGAAATTAGAAAGTATTTTGCAATGAATGAGCATAAAAGCATACCAAAATCTGCAGTGCTTAGATGGAGATTTACAGCAACCAATGCTTGCATTAGAAAAGGCCTCGCTTCTATGACCTGAGGTTTCACTTTAAGGAACTAGAAAAAGAACAAATTAACTCCAACATAAGCAAAAAAAAAAAAAAAGATAATAACAAAGAGCAGAAATCAATGAAGTAGAAAAGAGAAAGATCAATGAAACTGAAAGCTGATTCTCTGAGACAGTAGAATTAGTAAACCTCCGGCCAGGTTGATCAGGAGAAACAGAGAAGACACAGTGAATGGTACCGACAGTGCCAGAATTAACTACAGACCGTACAAATACTAAAAGGACAACACGGAACATTTTGAACAGTCTATGCCAATGAATGTGACAACTAAGATGGAACAAGCAGATGCCTTGCAAGACCCAAACTACGACAGCTCTCGCAGGAGGACAGAGGCCAGTCCGTGCTCGTCACCCCAGCCCTGGCCCACCGGAGTCCGCGACGCACGGCGCGGTGAGCTTTGCCTAACGGGCGTGGCAATGTCCCTCCTTTCTTCTACATCTACTAACCGGAATTCCACGGCAAGGATGGGCTCCCACTGCTCCATCTTTCTACTTGATCAATTATCTATTTATGTTAGTATGGACGCTCGGATACTTATTTCATCCTCTGCGCTGTTAACCCAGTACTGCCACCATTTATTTTGCTGCTACAGCTTCGGCCACCGGGCGCTCCTTTAGGTCAGATCCTGTGTTTTTCTAACAAGCCTGCACCCTAGTCATCTTTCTTTCTTTTTGGTTTAGAGCACTTGATTACTTTCTGATTCCACAAGATGTCCCTGTCACAGCCCTGGAATGAGTCACGAGATCACTTCTCCAAGGGACCCTACCTCCTTCTGCAGGGCTGTGCTCAGACCCAGGATCCGGGCGTCAGACGCGCTCCCGGTCGCTGGGCATCACCGCGCAGGACCCCCCTGAGGGACCAGCTCACCCACAGATCCGTACTTCTGTCTGGGTTCGCGCTGTGGAAATCGTGAATTTATCACTGGCAGCTCAGATTCCAGCACCACCAGCCTTGTTTTAGGCACTGCCATTCCTTATTTTTAACTTATTTCTCCAACAGTGAGGAACCTGGTTCCCATTATCCACCATATATTTACTTCTTCGTTCACGTACAGCGTGCACAGAAAGTAGGTTCGGAACTGCTAACTCCTACACGAGAGAAGCGCGTTCACGACAGGACCACAGCATCTATGTCCGCCTGGTTCTGTCCTCAGCCTGACACCATCCCGTCACGACACCACCCCACAAAGTCACTGAGGTGAGGCTGGGCATCCACACCCACCTAGCTGATTATGCGTTTGCAACAGAGCTGGATTCATTCGGGGAGTGTTTGTATTCCATTTCTGGTCCCCCATATCCTGCTTGGTCTTAACTGTTAATTTTCTGGATATGAGAAAGGAAAGAAATACAAATATTTTATGTGGAAAAACAAAAACACATTCATATTAATATTTGGAATTTAAATTTAAGATTTTACAGATTTTTGATGTAAATTTCTCTTGCTTAAAACAAAAAGATTTCGTATTAAGAAAACTCTGAACACACACGACATAGGAGAACAGTATGATGGGCCACGTTCAGCAACATGGACATCCTGCCGTTCTTGCTTCACCTGTATCTTTTATACACATTGACATGCCTGAAATTTAACTGCACCATTTTGTAAATGGGTACAGCTACGCAACTCTATTACCACGTGCATTTTTTCTTACTTTCACATGCATCGCCAAGCGAGTGAGAAACACCTCTGACATGATGTAATGAGAATCCAGTTCTGTTATGACCTAGAGGGCTTTCTGGAACGCTTGCTCCTCCGTGCCCAGAGAGGCAGCAGCGTGTCCCCAGCACTCCTTGGTGGCCTGAGCCCCACCCGCCCGCTGGGCCCAGGTTGGTGCTGTCATCCTGGCCTCTCCCAGGCCCCACCCTGGATTCCCTTCCTCTTGGTCACACTCTCAGGCTCCGGGGCTCCCTCTTAGCCAGAAGCAGCCATTCCTGGTGGCCCTGGCCAAGGCCGCTCAGAGCAGGCGCGGCAGGACCACGGCCTCCCGAGGGAGAGCTGGCGGGGCTGGGAGGCAGAGAAGCAGAAGACTGCGAGAAGGCGGAAAACAATCAGAAACGAGAGGGCCAGAGAACCAATTCTAGAACCTGACGGGCAGAACCGCAACTCTGGCGGTCTGTGAGCCCCTCTTTCTAGAAGCAGACTGGAACGCAGAGCACTTGGACCAAGTGGGTGAGAGCTCGGGCTCTGGAGCGCAGGCAGCCTGGCCCACGGTGCACCTGCTGGGGTTCGTGGTTGCGGGCAGCAGAAACGGACTCTGGGTAATCCGGGCAAGCGAGCCGCCCCGGGAGGAAAGGGACAGCCGGGAAGGCAGCTGTGGGCCCTGCAGGCAGGGAACAGGGCCGGCCCTTGAGAACACTTGGTCCAAGTTCATAATCCAAGGAGACCGCGTCCGGCGGCCTGTGCGGGGCAGGACGCCTGGACTGGCAGCCCCACCAAAGTGCATGCTACGGGAAAGGGGCCGTTCCCCAAAGGGCAGCGGAGGCTCCACTACCCGAAGAGGACAGAGGGCCAAGAAGGCAGACGCTTCCCAGAGACAGCCCCCGGGAACCCGGAGACCCCAGCCCCAGGCCTCGAGCTGGAGAGACTCGGTCACCAGCCATTATGCTTGGCTGGGCTAAAAACGTGGCCCCCCAAGAGCGGGAGACGGGCTGTGGCAGTCTTCCCAGCGGCCCGGCTTCCTGCCGCAGGGCCGCGCTGTGTGGCTCCAGCCGGGTCTGCAGGGCCACACTGCTGGCTCATCCGACCAACGGCTGCCTCCTGTGCCGGCCTAAGTTCCACGAGCACAAACGGGGACACATCTTTCTCTGCACACCCTGCACCCGGGCTTGGGAAAGAGCACTGGACAGGAGTTGGAAGATCTGAGCCCCACTGGCCCCAGCATCACCACAGCAAGCTGGACCCGTCTCTTGCTACCTCTGGGACTGCCGCTCCCCGTGAAAGTGCTGGGGTGCAGTGAACGGGCGTCCCTGCCGTGCTGCAGGGAGGAGCCTCCGAGGCCAAAGGCGTGTGGGGAACGGAAGTTCCAGCAAGCTCCAAGGAACCCGCACAGGGAGGCCTGGGGCTGCCCAGCCCTCCCTCTGGGGACTCCGTGCCCACGAATCCCAGGGCTCTCTCCCCCGGTACCTGCCCAGACTGCACCTGATCACGCCGGCGCCGCCCTCCTGCAACCCCGCTTTCTGGTCCTTCAGCGCTCTTTTCTTCTTCCGACATTTTCCTATATGCTGACATCGTCCAGTAGTTTACTTTGGATAGTCATCTGTCAGCCCCTCTGCCCGGCTGGAACGCAGCAGCCTCTGGCTCTGTCCCGAGCACCCAGCGCACGGTAGGCATCCAACAAAAGCGTGCACGGAATTAACTTTTCAAAAGTTTTCCTAAATCCACCTTGGAAACCACTACAGAAGAGCTGAGGTTGAAAGCAGATTGCAAAAGAAACACTTCTCTGCCTTTCGGAGGTTACAGGAAAGAAGTTTTAAGGATCTCATCTCAAAGATCCCAGAAATTGAAGTTTGTGGGACTTTGAGCCTCACGATCCCCAGTGCCCCAGAGACCCTACAGACGGCCGTGATGAGAAAACTGAAGTCCCATGTGTAACTCCAAGAACCCTTCACACCCTCATACGCTCCAGGTGGAAAGTACAGAACTCACCTGCCTCCACGAAGACTGTGAGACAGAGAAGAGGAAATTAACCAAAGAGTTAAGAACAAACAGTTTCACAGCTGAGAACTGTAACCCCTCACAGAGAAAGCAGCTCTGTCTCAATCCCACAGGGAAGGCACAATCTGTTCTGTTTAACAGAAAATGAGAACCTGTCGATGCGGCGGTCTGACCTGTCCAGCCCTGTTTCTCCTCGTTTTCCTCGTCCCATCAGCGTCCCTTTATGGCTGGGTCTCTGAACAACCCCCTGCGACATTCACGAGATAAAAACATAGTAGGGACTTAATGGTTTAATAAAATAAAATCCAAGCATGATATAGTTTCTTTTATCCTGATGTAAATGTCTAATGACACTTTAATAACCAGATTAGATAACTAAGATTATCACTTTTCTAAGAAAACGCACGGAAAGCACATTGTGCTAAGATCTCCAGAATTACAGTTTAAGGTTTCTGAAACCTATTCATGAAGAACATATGAAATGCGTATCTGCACCTCTCCAGCTAAGGAATATACTTCTGATAAATAACAGGCAATGGTGGACAATGACTTTCAAACTCCACTGCTTTTATGACTGTATTCTCCTGACGCACCACCCAAACTACACATCCACGTTCGGTGAGCAGGAGGTCTCTGTGACTGGTCCCCAAGCTCCTTAGAAACACGGGCCTGGGCACCCCTGACCGAGCGTCTCTGACACGGGGCATGTGTTTACACAGAGACATCTCTTTCTTTATTTTTATTTCTGCTCCATACAGAATGAATGAAACTAACTGCGTCACCACGGCTTACGTGTGGGCTAACATTTCCTTCACCAAACATTCTGAATCTAGGGTTACCCACGGGTCTTCCCTCCTGCAGCCTGGAAATTTTGAGATTTTAGTTGACTTAATTTCATGGAATAAGCCATAAACCTTCCAAAGAGCAAAAGTCTTAGAAGCTATAAATCCTTAAGAGAACATTCTTTTTAAAGTCTTATTAAGCTAACACAAAGACATGTGGCAGAGCAAGGAGGGCATGTTTTGCCCCTCACTTCGACCCCCCACCCATCACACCCACAGTGACCAGGGCCCAGGTGGAGGGCCAGCAGGCTGCAGAACGGATACAAAAGAGCCAGGATCACACAGGGTGGAGCAGCCCCGGCTCCCCAGTACAGAGTAACAGACGTGGGTCACCTGCAGCAGGTACCAGAGCATTAGTCTCTGAGCAAGGAGCCAGATCAGGACGCCCACTCTCATCACTGCCGTTCAACGCCACACTTGAGACCCCAGCCAGGGCAACGAGGCAAGAAAAAATAAATAAAAGGCAAAAAGATTGGAAAGGAAAATGTCACCATTCACAGATGGTAAACTGTATACACGGAAACCCCAAAACAACCTATCAATAACTACTAAAATTCCTAGGTGAATTTAACAAGATCACTGGATATATATGGTCAAAGTACCAAAATCAAAATCTATTTATTATACTTCTACATATCAGCAGTAAACAAACAGAAAATAAGCTTTGGGAAAAAATACCATTTATGATAGCATCCAATATCAGCAAATATCCAGGACTAAACCTATCAAAAGATGTATAGAAACTTTATGGAGAAAAATATAAAACATTATAAGTAAAATTAAAAATCTCAGTGAATGGAGGAATGTACTATGTACATGGACTGGAAGACCCAATATGGTTAAGATGTCAATGTTCCCCCAAATTAATCGGTAGTCAATGCAATCTCAATCAAAATCCCAGGAGAATTTTCTTGAAAATTGACAAGTTAATTTTACATCTTACATGGAAGCACGAAGGACCTAGAAGAGCAACACTAAAGAAAAATAAGCCCGGTGCACTTACACTGCAAAATATCAAGATTTATTATAAACCTATGTAATGGAGGTGTAAACCATGGAGCAGAACATGCTAGAATGAGACCAACACAGATACAGTCAGTCACCTGAGTATAGCAAAGTTTCCCCGTCAAATCAGCACGGAAAAAGGGTCTTCTTCGACAGACAGAGCTTGGTCGGCCGCTGCACTGTGCTGAAAGAAACGGGCCATGGCCCACACCGCATGCCCTTGCGGGAATCAGCAGAGCTGGATCACAGGCCTGAACGCTAAAGGCAAAGCAACAAAGCCTCGTCCAAACACGACAAGGGGAACATCTTCCGGTAGGCAAAGACAAGCTAAGTAGAAGGGGGAAAAAAGCGCTGACCACAAAATGGAGGGAAGATCATAAAATGTACTGCACTAACATTAAGAACTTCGGTCTACGAAAAGGCGCACAGAGGCGTGAAAGGCAGCTCACGGAGCAGAGGGGCGTCCGCCGCACAGACACCCCAATATGAGTAGTCCTCCCAAAGCATTGAGACAAAGGCAGACACCCACACACACAAAAGGTGCGAAAGATATGAACAGGTCCTTCACAAAGCAGGGCTCCAAGTGGTCGGTCAACACATAAATAGGGGCTTGGCCCCTGTGACCACAGGAAATGCAAATCAAAACCACAATGGGACACTGCACAGCCACCAAAACGGCTAAAATTTAAAAGCAAGGTACCAAGTGTGGGCGAGGGTGTGGACAACTGGAAGTGTCGCACTGAGCCACGGGAGCGTGAATGACACAAGCTCTACGGAAAGCCCCTTGGTCACGCGTCCCAGCAATGCCACCCCAGGTGTGTACCCGGCAGAACGGCAGACAACTGCTCACCAAAGCCATTCACAGGACAGACACAGCGGCGTTCTCTGTGACGGTCAGAAACCAGGCATCTCCAAGTGCCATCACCGTCAGATGGGTGGACAGCGACGGAGCCCTGTCACGGAACACCGCACAGCCGCAAGCAGGGACAAGCCGCACCTGCAGGCGGCAGCAGAGATAAACCGCACACACGCGACACTGGGAAGAAGCGACACACAGCAGGAAACACGGAGGGACTCCGTGAACACGCAACTGGAAGACAGGTAAATCCGATCTGCGTGCAGGAGTCAGGAGGCCCCTGGGGAGCCGGGCGGCGGGGGCGGCCAGGAGGGGAGGTGTGGAGTGCTGGGACGTCGTCTCCGTACCTGCGGGACTCCACCGTCCCAACGCTCCGCGCTGTGCGATTCCCTGTGTTGGTGACACTTCGACAAAAGCCAGGCGGTGAGCACCAATGACACAGAGGCCATCTTGCTCCGAGACCCGAAATAGTAGCACCCGCTTCCCGGACGCGTCCAACCTGGGCTCCCCGGATGCAGCCACGCGGGCTGCCGTGTCTGCGAGCTGCATCCCCACGACTGACTGGGCTTCCCAGGGGTGTGGGTGGAACTCAGGGTTCCTTCAAATCCCTACTTTCTAAACTCACTGTTCCAATTGTTTGCAAGGAGCATTTTGATTTTAAAGTAAAAAGCAAAGCTATTTCCGTTAAAAAGTACATACGAACTGCTGCAGATAGCCAAGAAACGGTCAAGCCCTGCTTCCGTTCCGGCACACGCCACGCGGGCAGTGCCCGTGTCTCACGGAACCAACACGCGGAACACACGGCGCCTCGGAAGCCACGCCGGACAGCGCGCCCCACGTCACTCTCGGCGGGCTGGGGCTGCTTTCTCCCCGGCAGGAAACACAGAACCATAGTCAGCCTCGTGTAAAACACCACGTCAACTAAAGACTCAGAGGAGGAGGGGATGGCAGGCGCGAGAAGGGAAGGGACAAAGGTGACGTGCGCTGCCTGGTACGTAGAGCGCCACCTGCCCCGCGGCATGAACCTCCAGTTCCCACCTGACGGGCAGAGACTCCCGGGACCGCACGCTCGGCATCTCTGTTTCTTTTCTTTCTCTTAAAAAACAGACGCGCCGCAGCGGGGCTGGCGACAGACTTCAGACGGAAACGCGCGTCCAGAGAACAGGCCTGCGGGAGCGCGAGGCCGTCTGCCTCCTCCGTGTCCCTGCGGCGGCAGGTTGCGGGCGGCACCTGCCCTTTCCCACGGCACTCCTGGGTAGACAGGTGTCAAAATGCAAACATGGCACCTCACCGTGGGCCACCGCAGCCGTCCAGACAGCAACGCCACGAGTCACAACACTGCGCTCAGGGCAACACCACGAAGCTCTGGGAACGTCTCCACTGCGACAGACCCTGGCCCCCGGGAGGGGCGAGAGCAGGGATGCGACGTGAGGAGACCTTCGCTTAGCACACCTGTAAGACTGAGCCCATCCACCTCGAGACGGACCAAACCCCGTCAGCAGGGGCACCCCGGCCGCCCCAGCCCCAGGGTCTGCAAAGTGAGGAGTAGGTGACGCAGCGCTGATCCCGCACCGCCGGCTCCCAGCCACGGCAGGGCCTGGAGGCCCCACAGAGGGGCGACGTAGACCAGCCGTGCGTGGGCGTGGCCGCCCGCCAGGGGCTTCCCTGAGGCCGGGCTGCTGTGACAGTGGGGACACCTCCCGGATGGTCTGCGTCCGGAACGCCCTACGGCCGCCTCCCGTCCCGGGCAGAGGGCTGAGGACGCCGCTCTGTGGACCGGGAGCGCAGCCCGCGGCCGGCAGCAGGCGGGATCCTGGGTCCCGGAGGGAGGCCTCTCCAGTCGGCCTTGTGGGCCCCTGCGCCCCGGCTGCCCCACCCCCTCCCTCCAGCCTGTAAGGGGCGGGTCTTCAGGACACGCTTCCAAGTGCAAAAGCAGCTGCTGTCACACGTAGGTGCAGCACCCACACGAGGACCTGCGAAAGCCACCTGTCCCCAGCCACGCCGCCTGAGGCCACGAGGGTCCTGCCAGGGGCAGGACACACAGTCAGGCTTTGCCCCGCCCTCACGATGCTCTGCCACTCCATTCCGATTCCTATATCCGGCCGGGAAGCGCGGGGCTCGGGCCCGTCTCTTCTCTACGGAGTCTACGCGCAACTCTGCGTGGAGGGACAGTTCACGTAAGTGGGTAGCACACACCCGCTCCGTGTCTAGAGCGATGGTTCCTCCCTCCTGCTCTGCCCCTGCCAGGCACCCAACAGGAGATCTCTGTGTGGGTGCCGCCCACACTTCTCTCCACTTTCACACACGTGCACACACGCGAGCACACACACATACACGCCAGGTGGTTGCTGTTTGCCTCACAAAACTGAGATTTAACATACAGACTTCTTGGTACCTTACTTCTCGTATTCAGTAACACCTCTCGGAGTGTCCCCTCGTGTGGCCGCGCCAAGACTCGCAACCACCCCTGCCGGGGGACAGACCTCCTCCGGAATGTGACTGTCCCACACGGCAGGGGACCACTGGGTGCAAATGGCCTTGGGCATCGGCGTTGAGCCCCCACCGGGCGCAGCCCTGCAGAGGGGCTCAGTCAAAAGGCTCTGCGTGTCCCGCACTCCACGGAGCGCAAGCGGTGACTTCCAAAGAGGAGCCACACCCCTGCGCGCCCTCCAGCCGATCTGAGACTGCGTGTTCCCTGCATCCTCCCTGCCGCGGACGCCGTCTCTCTTCCCACCTCCTGCCAAGCTGGGTAAAAGTGCCACCTCTGCTGACTTCTCCTGGCATCTCCCCAAGCGCTTCGAGTCTGTGACGACCGGCTCCTCTTTGTGACCCGTCCTCTGCCACCACCACGAGGCGTCACTTCCTAGCTCTTGCCTTTCCCCCCAGTTCATAGGGACTCTCTGCACAATGAATGTTATCCTTTTATTTGTCAAACAGTACACCTGTTTTTCCAAAACTCTCGTGTATTCGTTGATTTTGTTTAAATTTTTATACAATGTGTCTTTTGCAGCTTTCGACATCCTGCACCAACGAGGACAGGGTCCCCGATGCCCACGTGGTCGAAAGCACGACCGGCAAATTCTGGGCAGTTGCACCCCAGCCCTCCTGACCCCACGGAAGGCACTGCCCGGTCACAGCCCCTCGGCGGAGCCCTCCAGACTAGTCCGGCTGTCACTGCCGCGCCACCATGGGAGGCGGGGGATGGACTCCGTGCACGGCCCTGGCCCTGAGGCGTGTCCACGACTGCCAATAACACGGTCTCCCGGCAGCACCGCACACAGCGCTGCTGGGGGCAGGGCGCCCGGCGCAGGTGAGCGTGATGCACAGGCAGGACGGCAGGCGCCAGCCCTGCTCTTGCTTGGCCTGGGCCCAGGCCTCTCCGCTCAGGGGCCTGTCTGTGACACAGCCCAAGTGACCACCCTTGAGTGGGGTGAAAGAGCAGCAGCGTGCCACAGAACACGCCAGCGCCGAGACACATCGTCAGAATGCAAACGTGCAGCCGGTGGGCGGGTCTCTGCGGAACCTGGCGCCGTGATTAGCACAGCATGTCTCTGACACACCCATGACAACTGTGGGAGAAAGTACGGTCGTAGGACAGTGGCCCTGAGAAAAGGCCAGAGCCCCACGCATACGTGGCTTTGGCGGAGGTCCACGGAAAAGGGAAGCTGTTCCACGTTTCTCCTGGACTCGGGCCACCTCCTCACTCGCCCCCGCCCGGCCGAGCACGGCCACTCGGAAACGCCGCCTCCCCACGAGCACGTGCCAGGGCGTGTCCCCGGCCTGCCCGGCCTCTGGCCGCCTAGGACAGCTGGGCCCCGCCTCGGTGCAGCCGCCAGTTCCCGGCCCATCTCACTCAGCTCGCTCTGCCCCTGGTCTCAGCCCGCCCAGCCCGGGAGAACGTCGCCACCACAGGTTCTGGAGTCATCGCTAACAGAAGCCACTGTCCCCACAGCTTAACGACTCACCGGGCCCTCCGGCACGGCCAGGCGGGGGCCAGGAGAAAGAATAACAGACGCGTGTGACGTTGGACACGCTGGCAGGTGCCGGCCAGCACCAGGAGCTCAGGACCTGTTGCAGTTGTCGGCCGGACTCAGCCCCGGCCCGCACAGCCCGGCCCCCAGGCCGGCGGCCTCCGGCCCAAAGCGGGAGCCCAAGCTGCCGGAGGGCCAGAGGGGGCCTTGGCCTGAGCCAGGTCCAGCGTCCACCGAGCGTCCACTGCAGAGGTTCCAGGCCTGTCCACCTCGCCTGCCCTCAGCCCCGGGCTGGGGTTAGCTCCCTTGCTCCACGCTCCCCTCGGCTCATCCTCTCTGCCGGGAATCCCAGATCCCGGCGCCTCACCCGGTTCTCTGGGAGGACGGGCAGAACGACGCCCAGGAGCCCGGGACCTGCGCGGTGACCGCACGGGGACGAGGCTGGGGACTGCGGGCTCCGGCCAGCATGAGGAGGGCGACCGGCCTGCTGCGGGCCGGGGTGCCCACCCACGCTCACTGGGCGGGGGCGTCTGCGGGAAAAGGGGCTGGGACTCAGAGTGGGGCTGCAGCGCAGGCGCGATGCATTCGGGGAAGGAGAACCCGTGTCGGGCGTGGGGTCCAGCCCGCCGTGCAGAGGACGACGACGCTGCGGGTGCACGGGCTCTCCAAAGGTTTCTGGTAATCAAGCATGCGCGTGGGTGTACTTATGTACGTATTTAATTTAGTAAATAATTAATACAATATCTAATATGTGTTATATCTTAAATTATGCATATTATATACACATGTATAAATACATGTCATAAACATACATTCTCTGTATGTTATATGTTAATGTATAATAGACACATATTTTACATATGCATGTACACAGTCACCTTATTTATAAACATCTGTCTCTTCTCATCCTTCCCTTTACAACTGGCAAACGCTGGTGTCTGCCACAGCCTTGACAGTAATCTCGCCTTTTCTAAGAACCACCTGCCTTTTAAAGCTCTAACAGAATAGTTGTTTAATGAGTACACAGTTTCACTTTTGCAAGATGAAAAAGTTCCAGAGATCGGTTACACAGCCACGTGAATACACCTACCACTGCTGAACTGCACACTTAAAATTGGTTAAGACTACAAATTTTATGTTTCTTACAATTAAAATTTTTTTAAAAATATAAAAGCCAGACACACACACACATAAATCTAACAAGCTGCCCAAAGTGCTTGTTCACGTGGTCCGTTCCCTCCTTGTCCCCAACTCCACAGAGCCACGCCGCCCACCAGTCCCACATGAAGGGACACCCTCGCGGAAACTCCAGCGCATGAAGGCCACCTCCTGCCGGTCTGAGGTCACCGTCCGGCGGCACCTCCACATGTGACGAGCAGACACACGTCCGCGTGCCGACGGCTGACGGCTGACTGGCAGGGACTAAAACAACAGCGCCCCACGCACGACGCACACACCAGGACGTGCAAAGTGCGCTCGTGGTGATTGAGCTGTCAGCTGAACACGTGGCACGCGTGCCCCTGTGATGGAGGGAACAGCCTCCCGCCCGCCGCTCAGCCACTACAATGAACACACGCCGCCGCGGCGGAGCTGCAGTGGAAGACGGATGACTCCCAGCACTTGGTTCTAGCATGTTCTAAAAATGCAATTTACTATTCAGCAATATCCTTTCTTTTTATGTAGTCACTACAACACAAACATGCCTCTTTGTTATCTCTAACTGCATCTGCATGCAGAACACGCGCCACCCAGGAAAATGTAAGTTCTGGGGAATCGAGACCCGTTTTTCAGATCTGAGAGAGATGGAGAAATGAAAAGAAAGGACGGCGAGAGGGTAAAGGTACCTTTGACTCACATGCAAAAAATATAAATGAAAGCTGACTTCATTTCCTCACCACCAAACTGGTAAGTGATGTATGTAACTTGTCCCCAAGTGGTTTCAAAATTACTATTTAAGTCACAGGACTGTACAGTGGAACCAAACCCATCTTGGTCAGACACAGCGTCAATTCCTGCCAATGCTACGAGAATCGCCAGTGTCTGGACTCAGGGCAGCAGGGCTCCCCGGGCACCGTGACATCGTGAGACCAGTAACCTTCATGGTGGGCTGTCCCGGGCACTGCAGGATGCTGGGCAGCAAACCTGGCTTCGACCCACTAAACGCCAGCCTCAGGCCACAGTGTGACAGCCAGAACCACCTCTGGACACCGAGGGAATGTCCCCCGGGGGAGCAAAGTCACCTGGGGAGAGCACCTCTCAACAGACTCGGTCACCACCACCCCCCCCACTCCGTCCGACACACACACTGGCCAGCCGGGACCGGCTCGCTCAGCACAGCACGCGGCTGCCCGGCCGCTCTGCCCCCAAGGCCAGGCAGAGCGACGCGTCATGTCACAGCCGGCCCCGCCAGGTGACCGGCCGTGTCTCACCCAAGGCCCCAATCCCCGTGCCCCCACGGCCATCAGCCCCAGCTAGAACCGCACCAATGGGAGCCGACTTCCCAAGCTAGGCAGGGCAGGCACCCACGTAACGGATTAAAATTAGGCACCCTAATTATTAAACTGTCACTGCGAAAGCCGGGAATACCATTTTTTAAAAGAATGAATAGGAGAATTAATGGATTTCTTTATTTGCCTGCATGGGTGATACTCAGTCTGTCTTTTATTACCAAGGCAGTCATAAAAAAAAAATGCTTCTGCCACATATGCAAATTATCATTAGTATTTTTCCCAATTACAGTAACTGCTTATTTGTATTGCTGATCTATCCTTCCAATTTAGTTCCCTTAATATTAATGACACCGGAAATGCTCTAATAAAACCCTCTCAGGCAACACGAGCCACACGGTTTCCATTACACACCTTCCTGATCACATAGCGAGCAGGGCCACCCAGCGGGGCCGGACACCACGCCGCAGGAGCTGGGTGGGCCCTAGAGCCCCGGTGCTCTCCCCTCTGTGTGTGCCCAGGCACGGGATCTCGCTAACTCCTCCAAAAGCCCCCCACGAAGGGGAGAAGGGGCTCAGGGCTCTCCCTGAGGGGCCAGCCAGGAGAGGCCAGCCTAACCCCAAGTGGCACTTTCTCTAATAGCTTGTACTTTACCTAAAAATGAAGGTGAGATGTCAATTCTGCCGCATAACATACCTCTGTCACAGGTGCGTGTGGTTTAGCATCTTTTACTGTACGTGACTGCCCAGTCCCCTCACCTCGCTCCCCTGGCCCGAGTCTCCCATTTCCCGTGGCTGCCCCAACCCTGGCGACAGCCGGCGTGGCAAGGAGCAGGAGGAAGCCCCCACCCACCTGCAGGCCCATCGAGGCCCCTCAACAGCTGGGAGGCCCCGGCACCGCTCCGAGCCCCGTGTCTTCCCACAAAGGGCACAGCCACGGAGCAGACCCTGGTCAGTCACCCACTTCGACTTGGAGGTTTGACAACTTGCGCGCAAACATCAGTGTCTATGAGTTAGGAATTGGAAAGAAGGATATCCGCCGGCTTCCGGAGATTGAGCTGCACTTGCGGAACAGATCTGACGATGTGTGGGTGGCAACAGGCCAGGATGGGATGGGGACAGGGGCTTGGGCAGGAGCAGGAAACAACCAGAGCAGGGGAATCATAGGTAGGGACTCCAGACCACACCTAGCCACCCCCGAGGACTGCAGAAAACGGGACTCCCGGCCCACCACTCTGCCTGGCTCAACAGTGGGAAGCTCTGGAGGCCAGAGCTGGGAGGCGGCAAGAGAGAGTACGGAAACCTATGCCCAGGGAGGCCGCCTGTTCCCTCTGAAGTCCCAAGCCCAGGCGGACCCACTCCTGTGCAGAAGAGCCCGTGCGACTCCACGAGCCCAGCGCAGCCACCCGCAGGGCAGAGCCTCCGTGTCGGGAGCAGCGGGCGGCCGCCCTAACTCCACGGCCCGAACCCCTGGGGGCTTCAGAAGGAAGACATGACACGACGGGACTCAGAGAACCCCGACACACTACAGCTCACGGAGAGGACAGAAGGCCAAGGAAGCAGCATGCTGAGCGGCCGGGAAGCCAAGGAGGCTGTGATGAGACTTTGTCGCTACAGCATCAAAAGAGAGTGTCCAGCCCGCCACAGAGGCAGCTCTGCCCGGGAAGCCACCAGCAGACGCCGAGACAGGAACAGATAAAGTTCCAGGGCAGGAGAGCCCAGGTACGCCCCAAACCAGCTCTGGCAACATGGCCAGACCCCAGGGCGCGCAGACGGACTCTGGGTAAGGGAGTCGGGCTACAGCCGGGAGGACCCCGCAGGGGAGGAGGAGGGCCCTGAGTTTTATTCCAGACAGTGGGGAGTCACAGGATGCTTGGCGGGACACCGTGACAGGAGGGGAGAGGAGGAGGCTGACAGAGCAGGGGGTAGGAGGGGAAGACTGGGGGCCAGGGCCCGAATGGAGCATGTCCGAGGCCCACACCTCAGAGGTTCAGAGTGACGGCTAATTCCGAGCCCTGACTGCACCGCTGGCCAGCAGGGGGTCCAGGTCACAGGTGCCGAGAGGCTGAAACTTACTGAAAATGGGTAAGAGGATCATCAATATTAACGTTAGAAGGGTAGCACCCAGAGAATGAGTGGAGACCAAAGACAAGGGTAGGGTCACCAGAGGCAGGTGACAGGGTGCCCTGGCCACGGGAGGAACCACATGACAGGGGTTCAAAGCCACCTTCCCAAGAGGAGCATTTACCAAGGGTGAGTCCTGTGGGCACCCAGGGTGGGCACCCAGGGGAGGGGGCGGGCCCCACAGGGACCAGCAGGCTCGAGCCCTCCAGGCACAGGCATCCTTGGAGCATCACCGGTTATCTGGGACCAGCCTCCAGCCCACGTCTGCGCCCGGAACTTAACAGCACAACGCACAGAAACTAAGTACTGAGGCCTTAAGGAAAGTCTTTAAGCACCAGCTTTAGGTGTGGGGTTTGACTTTCCTAAGGGAAAAGCAGTCGGCATCGAGAACAGAGGTCCTCAAACTTTTTAAACAGGGGGCCAGTTCACTGTCCCTCAGACCCTTGCAGAGTGCACACTGTGGGCCCGGGACGAGTCGGCTGCTAAGCAGGACAGGCAGCGGCGGCACAAACACCCGGCAGGCCGGATAAACGTCCTCGGCGGGCTGCATGTGGCCCGCGGGCCACAGTTTGAGGACGCCTGCTCTAGAGGAGCAAGAACCAGGTCCCAGGGCCCAAGGGAAGGGCAGCCTCACCCGTCCTGGCCCCCAAGCCCCAGGCCCTTTGAGGAAACAACACCGAGGACGAGGGCGTCCGCTGGCGAAAGGGCTGTCCTGAGCACCTCGGACTCCAGCTGGGGAAAGCGCGACTTCCACGGGTTAAACCATGGTGCCTCTGTGTGGAGAGGAGGACCTGGGTGAGAACTGCGCTCCCTGAGCGAGGCTTCCGTTCCACAACTGCCGTGAGATGCACCCTGTTCTGGAAACCCCGCCGCTCCTCATGAAGCAGTGGGTGCGCAGCGGTGGGTCGCTGCCTGGCCCCGTCTGCCGGGAATCACGCGTTCACTCTGCACCCGCTCCAGTGTGCATGCACGTGTGTGTATCTGTGCACGCGTGTGCTTGTCTACACATGCATGGGGGGGGGCACTTGCCAGGGCTGCACTTCAGGGACTTAAGTGGGAGCTGCAGACAGGGGAGGGGTGGGGACTGCTGACAAACGGTCTGGATGAGGCCACCCAGTGACGCAGCTGCCGGGCGTGGCCACAGCCGGGGCCAGCGAGGGACCACAACAATCCCCTGCCCCTCGGGCTAGCAGGGGCTACCTCCAGCCTCAGTGTCCCCGGCAGGCTGCTGGTCCTCAGACCGTCCACGTGTGCCCCGCCCGCCAGGAGCACAGCACCAGCCTCCACCAGCACAATGCCCAGCAGAGCCTCCCACCTCCTGCTTCAGGGAAAGCCCCCTTAACCCAGGAAAACCTCCTGCCAGGTGTGCAAGTCTGAGGTTGTCTGCCTGTCCCCTGGCTGGGACACCTTCCACACCTGGAGACACGACAAGGCACAGCACTCTGCAACTGTAAGAGCTGCTGCTGCTTCCCGAGCACACACCTGCGCCAAGGCCTGTGCCCCCAGCTGTCGGGGACGTTACACCTGACCCCCAGAAAGACTCAGCCAGGACAGGGATACCCCACTCTGACTATGCAGGACAGAAACCTGAGGCTTGGAGGGTTGGGTGATTGTCCCAGGAGCAGCTCGAACATGGCCCCTGGCTTCCAGGGGCCAGCGTTTGCTCAGGAAGAGGAAGAGACACGAGAGGTTGGGGTGCTCTGGCTGCCACCGCCAGGGGGTCCTGGTCAAGGCCCTCCCCTGCAGCCTTTGCCGGGCCCCCGCGCTCCCCTTCCCACCTGAGTCTGCACACGCTGCTCGCTGGAACCCAGACTGCTCTGGAACCGCTCTGGGCTTCGTGAGGCACACGGAGCTCTGCCGAGCTTCCCTCTCGGCACGTGGTCCCTTCCTTCCTGACACCAGCAACTTCCACACCGGGGAGACCGAGTCTCCAGCCAGCTTCCGGAGGAGGCAAGCCCAGCACCCAGGTTGAGCCACTCAGGGGCTCTGTACCCTGGTCGCGGTGACACGTAACTGCAGCCAGACCCAGCAGAGTGAATCCGAGACTTTGCAGGAACAAAGGTGCTCTCTCCCCCGCGGGGTGTGAACCAGCAGGTGTGCAGCCCCGGGAGCAGCTGGCAGGGCCCCTGCAGCCCACGAAGGTGACTATCCCAGCACAGGGCAGGCTCTGTGGGGGTCAGGGAAGGACGGGGAGGCAGGAGGGGGAGGCTGGGGCTCTGCGGTGCCCCTGTGGACACAGCGCATCCATGGCAGGAGCCTTGGGCAGGTGACAAGCCCTGGGTGACACTGTGGAGGAGCTGGATGAAGCACCTGCAGTTTCTGGAAAAGCCAGCCAGTCAGTCCCCTGAGGCCACAGTGTCCTCTGTACCTGCCGCAGAGAGATCCTCTCTGGTGGCGAGACCCCAGTCTGGCGGAGAGACCACTGTCTGGCGGAGAGACCCCTGTCTGGCAGAGAGACCCTCTCTGGTGGCGAGACCCCAGTCTGGCGGAGAGACCCCTGTCTGGCGGAGAGACCCTCTCTGGCGGAGAGACCCCTGTCTGGCGGAGAGACCCTCTCTGGCGGAGAGACCCTGTCTGGCGGAGAGACCCCTGTCTGGCGGAGAGACCCCTGTCTGGTGGAGAGACCCCTGTCTGGTGGAGAGACCCCTGTCTGGAGGAGAGACACCTGTCTGGCGGAGACACCCTGTCTGGCGGAGACACCCTGCCTGGAGGAGAGCTACAAGAAACATCTCCCTCTCAACACCAAGAGCCACCCACCATCCCAGGAACACCGCCTGGGCCCCGTCTCCGTGCTCCTCCACACACCAGAGGCTGCCCGGTCCTGCAACATGGTCGACATGCCCGCACACCTGCCCTAGGCTCTAGCGTGGAGCAATGTGCCCACAGGGGCACCACAGAGCCCCAGCCTCCCCTCACCTCCCCGTCCTCCCCTGACCCCCTGCCACGCCACCGGCGCTGCCATGTGCCTGCGGACCCCAGGACCTGAGCTCCAGCCACACAGCTTCCCTCCAGCCACCGCCGCCATGCCCAGCGGCCTTCCGACCGCAGCGCGGCGCACACTGGCCCCGGGCTCCCTGCGCGTGCAGATCGGAAGCGGGGAAGGAGGGAGAGAAACGACCGGGGAGGGGACCGGGGCAAACCTGCACTTCCATAACCAGGTCTGCAACCTCTCACTGCGCTGTCCCAGGCAGCTCCCTTTTCCAGAACACGGGAAAGCATATGGACAGCCAAGTCCTAGCATGAAACGCCCACCCGTCCACTTCCAGGGTCATCCTGGGGACCAGGTACCTCAGTGGTACTGACCTTGGTACGAATCACACTGCAGCCAGGACACGGTGCAACCCAGACATGCCCGACCACACAGGAACCATCGGCCAGGCCCGCTCTGCTGGGTGGGGACACTGGCCCTTCAGGTGCTGGTCATGACGGCCACACCTGGGGGCCGCCAGTGCTGTGTGGCGCGGAGCAGCGTGCTTTGGAGCATCCGAGAGCCCGATCCCCACAAGCTACGGCCGTCCCTGCAAGGACAGACAGACAGGAACTTGCTCTCAATCGGGACTAAGGTCCTCAGAGAGACGCTCCCCACCACTGTGGCAGAGGCAGAGCTGCCCCGAGCTGGTGCAGGGGCCACAGGAAGTGCTGTGGCCGTGTCAAAGGCCCGGTACCAGCACCCCTCGCAGAGAACACGCCCTGCTTCCCATTCTTGCCAGGGACCTGCCCGCCAAGACAGCCGCAAGCGGCGCGCAGTGGGACAGGGACAGGAGGAAGAGGAGGAGGAGGATCGCCGAGCCTTCGCTGGACAGACACGCTCCGTTCAGCCTCTCCTCCTGCCTCCGTCCTACAACAAGGACACTCAAGTCACCTGGGGTTTCAACCCAGGTCTTCCTCCAAACCCATGTTTACCCTCAACCCCAGAGCCACAGAACACAGAGCCGTCCGCACCTGCGGAACCACTGTGGGCAAACCGTACCATGGGGAGAGGACTCAGCACGTCCATGAATCAGACCCTTTGCCCCACACCCACCACGGGACCACCCGAGACTAGAGGAGAGCCCAACCGCAGCCCCCTGCTCTCAGCTCTGCCCACTAAAGAACTCTTAAATAATAACTCCGTCAAGACGCAGCCGCAAATGGATGGACGCTACCCATTTTTTGCCAGAAAGACACTCTTCTTCAGGGAAGGATCTGGAGGAAGCATTTGACATTGCTGTTTGTTGACTCCAAATCCCTAAAGGTCAACTTTCCCCACAGCTTCGGGAGGTGGGCGGGATGCTCCACTCCCAGGGCCCGATCGCGCCAGGGACGCTGCCACCGTAAGAGGTGGTGGCCGCTGCTGGCCACGCAGGAGGTGGGAGGGACCAGCCACGCTGCCACTGGGCTCACGGCGGGAGCGAGAGGGAGGCTTTGCAGGCAGCTGCTGCTCCAGCCGACAGCCGGGCACACGCGTCGGCCGCTGCAAAACGTGCTGATGACAAAAGGCAAGGGAAGACGACATGCTCAGAGAAGGCGCTGCAAGGAGACAGAAGTGAGAGGTCAAGTGCCCCAGTGACGTTTCTGTAAAGTGTCCTCCAGCCTGGAGAGCCAACGGACGGATTTGCAACACGGGGCCCTTGTGCTGGCAAACAAGTAGTTTCCAAAGAACAGGGACTGTGACCACCTATCATGATCCTTTCGGTGCAAAATCTTACATAATTTTACAGCAGAGAGGGCTTGAATCCACCAAGCACTTCCCAACCGTTTTCTTTATGGCTCCTTTTAAAGGTCTAAAGGTCCAAACAGGCAGAGCCACCCCCACCCCGTGAGCAGGGTTACGCTGGCAAGATTCACTGATGTGGCCCACAGGCCCCGGCGGATGACTCCGCGGCCCCTAGAGCTGGAGTGGGGCTCAGACTCACTAGAATTTTCTTCCGTGGCTCGACCCTGAGCCCCAAGGGTGGGCAAGTCCCCAACAGGCAACTCGAACAGCCCCAGGCCTCAGAGATGACCAGGACTCAGCTACCCCGGGCCACGCCGTGCTGACCTGCAGGGGCCCGTCTTCCTGCTGCGCCACCCAAACACCACGGGGCCAGCGGCAAAGGCCCCTGCAAAGGCGCTGCGCCAGGGCTCCGCCTCGATGCTAGCCTCCTGGGAGAGGCTGGCTCGGGTCCCTTCCAGGACGTTTCTGTGCTGCTCCCAGTGAGCTGCAGGCCTGAACAGCTCCTCTAAGGAGTCCCAGACCTGGGCATGAGGACGCGCTCACCAGCAATGGCTGGGGGGAGGGAGGAAAGAAACAGCCTCCCTGCAGGAGAGACCCAGGCTCAGAGCCAGCGGGGGCTGGGACCACCTGGGAGGGGAGCCGTTTCCTTGCCCTTGGTATTGGAGCTGGCCTTGCTCCTCACGCGGGGCCCTCCGTGACAATGCCACAATCCAAGCACGCACCAGGGGAAGGCCTGGCCGCGCCACAGGGGCTAGTGGGGCCTCCCTGGGATGTGCCAGAATGGGCCGCCTCGACCACGGCAGGGCGAGAGAGAACCAGCGCATCACCCGGCTGGAGCGAGGCACCAGCGCACCCAACAGAAAGCACAGGAAGTGAATTCAAAACCTCAACTACATGCAGGAAGACTGCGCAGTGCAGCCCATCCCCGGCTCACACTAGTCCTGGAGACCTCAGAGCCGGGCCACCATCTGGCCACAGCGGCCTTTCTACCCTACTGTGGCCCCACAACTTGAGCTCTGGCTAGAAAGGACTGCGCCCATCCCCAGTCCCCTCCCCCGCCTGCCTCCTCTTCCTCCCCTCATCTAGGCCTGGCTGCCACCCGCCCTGCCCCGCCAGTGCTCCGTGACTCCCACAGGCTGTGTCTTGGATGGCAGCCCGTTGCACCTGTGTCTGTGGGTGCCCTCCTTCTCCTCTGTCCCCAACAGCACCTGAGCCTCTTACTGGGCAGAGGCCAGGTCTTCCCAACTAAGCTTGGGGATGTGGGGCCTGTCACCGCGCCTGGCACAGAGAAGGTGTTTAACTGAGTCCCATCTCATGGACACTTAGTATCTGGGCTTGGGTGCAGAACGAGTATTTGCAAAATAACAACTGATCAGTTAGAAACATTTAGGAAACACGGTCCCCAAGGACCCCCACCTCACCACCAAAGAGAGGCCAGTGGGAGGGAATCGCATAAACCTCTTCCTCAGGGTAAAAAAGAACCGCTCCAGCAAATAGCAACACATAAGCCAGATGACGGGCCGTTCCCGAGGGAAAACGCGATGCCATCGCCGTTTGAACAACACTCCCACTTGGAACGCTGGTTCAGGCTTTCAGGTCATAAGAACCGATTTATTGTTTCAAGCTTAAACATCAATCCAACAAAAGCACTTGACTCACACACACGGAATACTTCATAAACAGCAGTAAACTAACAAAGCCTAACATTCACGTTTTTAAACAGGGCAGATTCCAAAATGTTTATACACACAATAACACGAAGGCATCATATTAAAATCGTGAGGTCAAATAAGAAGAGACTAAATAATGTCATTAATTCCAATTTAAAACAAACAAGGGGGAAATTCCTTAAAAAAAAAAAAAAAAAAAAAGCGGCAGCCGCCACCTCGCACACAGAAGCCCGGCCGTGCACACTTGCCCCGGCCCCGCCACAACCGCCCATTTGACACCTGACAGCGGTGTTAGGGCCTTTCTCCCACTCACTCCTTGCTGCACCACAGAATCCACTTTACTACATTTATGGCGTCTCCTTAAAAGCATGTAATCTCCAAAATCGAGACCGCAAAGTTCCCAAATTGGGGAAGGGGTGTGGTTAGGAAACAGGCAATTACAGAGCGAGGCAGGAACCCCACAAAGGTGCCAGGGGCCAGCAGCGGGTCCCCACCAGGTCTCTCCCAGCAGGGTCATCCCACCAGTGCCTACACTGTGCCATCCATTCAGCTACTCGTTCATTCTTTTATGGAGCATCTACACTGGGCCAAGCACTGGGTACAAAGCAGGTACCAGGCTCTCAGGGCTCCCTGACTCCATGACGCCCTCAGCTAGTAAAAGAGGTGACACTGAACAGATAATGTCACAATGAGCTAGTGAAATTGCACAATTGGATCCCATTAGAAAGGCATGCAAAGAATGTTAGGCTGAGTTTAACAGGGGACCAAAGACGGAGAAGATGAGCATGAATTGAGGGGTTGGGGAAGAGGGAGGTCCAGGGAGGGAGTTCCAAGAAAAGGGAACCGTGTGTGCAAAGGCCCTGGGGCCAAAGGGAGATGAGAGCTGGGAAGCACAGCAGGAGCCGCTGAAGCCCAGCAAATGCGGCAAGTGCTATCAGGTATGAGGTTGGCAAAACAGAGGCCAGGATCAGGAAGGCCTCCCCGGGTCCTTAAGGCCCTAGGAGCATAAGAACAACGGGAAGTCATGACAGCGTTTCCAGCAAGCGAATGGAAGGTACAAATCTGCTTTCAGTAGAGACCACTCAGGACACTGTTTGCAGATGAACTGGACCAGACCAGGCCCAGACCCAGAGGGCCAGTCCCCACCTGGGAGAGCTTACGAGCGAGTCAGAGAAACAAAGCACATTATCAACTTCCCAAAGACTGGAAAAGTATTTTTTTCCAATGGAAACATTGATTTTTTTTTTTTAATTATCACTTTAAAAAAGTAATACATGCTCATTGCAAAAATTCATACAATACCAACATGTACAAAAGGACAATGAAAGTCCCTTACGTTCTGTTTCCCTGACACCCTGAGGCCACCGTCATCGCTCTAGAGACCTGTGTACTCAAAGCAAGAAGGAATCTGCTGGGGGCTGCTCTGGACCGACTTTGCTCTCCTGCCCTGGACACTCTGCCTGTGCACCGCTGAGGCCACAGTATGGAAGCACCAGTGAGTACTTAACAAGCATCGCTCGTGCCAACAGTGTCATCCTAACAGGCTGTACATCTCTGGACATCCGTGCATTTACTATGGTCTTTCCTTAGAGCAAATCTCAAAGTGCAGAATTGCTGAGACAACGGGAAGAACCATTTAAGATTTTGACACATAAAACTTTTCTAGAGATCAATTCAGTACTTAAATTATTATATTTCACATAATACCACATACTGGTCTTTTCACAGAGCAAACAACAAACAACAAACAGTCAATACTTACATATAGTGCTTACTGTGTGCCAAGCCCTATTCTAAGCAATTTCCATGTATTAACTCACTTAACACATTAACTGCCATGTGAGTTCTATTTAACGCACACTAATTTTGAGCCAGGGGCCACGTGAAGCATATGTAACTCTTCACCTTGGGAGCCGAGAGAACTATTTTTCAAGTTGCATATAATTCACGCACAGAAAACAATAAAAAAAAACCAAAATTTTTCATTAAATTATCAAAGACTGTTTTGTTTTCAAAGTTTTTATTCTATTTTTGTAATAAAACACCATTGCCCCAAAGAAAAACTTTTTTTTTCTAGTGTGGCAATGTGTTAAATTTTGCAAAATCCCTGTAAGATAGGAATTATCAGCAGCACCAATGGGTGTTATCAAACTTACTAATATTATGAGCATAAATGGAATCTCCCTTAAGTAGAATTTATTAGTACAGCTAAGTCTTTTATTATTAGCCACGGTGATTTACATATGTATGTACTTTGCTCACCTTGCAACAGAAATGCTCATCCTTTTCTTATTGGTTTGTCAAAGCTCTTTACATATTGACTATTAAGCTCACATAGGCATAATATGCCGTATATTTTCTCTCTCATTGTCTCTTAACCTTGCTTATTTTGCAAAAAAAAGGTTTTTTTTAATTCTTATACTGTTAAATCTGTCAATATTTTCTCTTAAGGTTTCTGACTTCGTGTTATAAGAAGAATAGATTAACTCAGCAGTTTTTTTTTTTTTTTTTTAACATTTTTGGTCCTCAAATGCTTTCTTCCAATAAAATCTTCCAAGGTAACACACAGGCTAAACAGCAGGGCCAAGCTCTGGTGAGAGGGGTCGGGGCACCAGCTGCCTCCCACGCCCTCCGCTTGCCCCTGGCAGCCCGGGGCTTCCCAGGAGAAGAACCGAGCACAGGGTGGGATGTGACAACCGCCAGCCACAATGGCTGTTAAGACGTCCTCTGGTTTTACAGTGCCACACACACGTAACGTGAGACAGTCGCAATGACTTCCTAGACCCTTCAAAACATGGGACAGCTAACACAACACTGGAAAGTCTAACGGCACTGAGCCCGAGAGGCCTGCCAACCGCCGTCTTCTCAAAGAGCCTGTGCTCTCCCAAGCACCTCAACGAGATGAACTTCAACTTCAAGATCACCCCTGGCCCAGAAGCACCGGCGTGGAAGAGAGAGGAACAGCCCTGGGACTAACACAGCCAGGGGGGCGAGATGCTCCACTTTCATTCCTATCCCAGGTTCCTCCCGCGCGGGCAGCACCCACCTCAAAGGGCCGTGGGAGACCTATGTGGTGAGCACACGGAACAGCCGTGGCCCCAAGCAGGTGCTCACTACCGCTTACCCACTGGCTCGAGTGGTAGAATCTCCTTGTTCCAGGAAAGACATTCTATTTCCCCAGGCACACGGAGGGTCGCAGTGGAGGCGATCTGCGTGGGACCCTGGGCCTTCCTTCCAGGAAGTGAGCAGGTGTGTGCCAGGGAGGCCACCGCCCATGTCCCACCTTGAACAGGTCCCACCCTCCCCACTCACACGAGCCCAGGAGAAGAAAGCTGACCTTAGGGAGAGAACCAAACTGACCTTAGTTCAGTGACACTTGTTTCCAAAAGAAAGGCTCTATAAAAATGAGCTGAGGTCTGTTCAAATGCAGCATCACTTCTGACGGGGCATCCTCATCTGACCTGAACCAGCAAGTGCTGCACCTTCCTCTAACGACAAGGCCAAAACCCAGAGACCGCTACACACCACGCTGTCTGCTGACCACCCAAGATCAAAACAGACACCTCTGCAAAATCCACCTTTTCGGAGCCCCCATCCCAGGACAGACTGGGGGCTGCAAACAGTGGGGTGGGGGCTCAGTCTCGGCTTCACACTCGGAAGCTGACTCGGAGGCTGGCCCCTGCATCTCCCCAGTCCCCAGCTACTGCCATCAATTCCTACCAGCTGACCGAACGCCCGGCCACAGCCTGCCGGCAGCGGCGGTTCTCGCTCATCCCTGCGTCTCCCTCGCTCCCGACACCGGGCGTTCATGTCTCACTCATGGCAGCTCCCGGGCTGTGAAAGCCCAGCCGCGTGCGGTAGAAAGCGGCGCGGACGCATCCTGCAGGAGTGACGAAATGTTCCTTCTGCTCCGGCAATTAAGGCAGCACAGAGTCGCCTTTTCTTTGGTGCCACCCCCAACATCAAAGGATCGGAATTCAAAGCCATTCATGCTGCATTGAAACCTCACAATGAAGCTGGAAAATGGACGTCGATTACTGGGCATAAATATGCAGCAGTTAAAAGGAAAGAGTTATAATGAAATTAAACTGCAGCAACCCCACAATGTGTGGAAACTTCCAGCACTAGAGTCGTCCTGGTAAACATCATCCGGCGCCCACCTAAAGCAGGTTTCTGGCCGCGGAGAGTCCACATCGGCTGCCGGAGCCCCACACGGCCGGCAAGCCGGCCTCTTCTGTCCATCTCTCTACAGTGACAGCCCCCAAGGCCTCTGGGAACACGGCATTTGGGCATTTTTATTTTGCATGGCTATGAAGCTGCTGACCACGGAACATTCTCTCTGGCACGGAGCTGCTTAGGCCACATCTGTCCTTGGTCCCCAGGCCTCCCTGGCCTGTGTGTAGTCCAGTCATCTTCACTGCGCCCCACCCCCAGCCCAAGGCTCCCCCAGGGGCCTTCCTGTTGCCACCTCCCCTGGCAGGAGGAAGAACTAACCCTAGAGAGGGCGGTGTTACATCTGCCTGGGAGGAAAGCCTGCTCCTCTTCTAATTGATTACCGCTCTCTTTAGGAAGGTATTTGATCTTTAAAATAAAAGCCCAGAGCACAGAAAGCTATAGAACTCTTACAACGTGTTGGGGTGTGTGTTTTTAAGGCATGAAAATACCTCCCTCCCACACAAATGTGAGTTCTGGAGAAAGATGCCACAGATCCCTGGGAGTAGACTATCTGGGAAAGCTCGATAGGTCTTAAAAATAGAAAATTGAACACAGATTTTAGAATTCTCAGGAGCTACCTGAAAAAAAAAAAAAAATTAAATCTCGCATATTTTTGATATCCCGAACTCCATCCTGATGAAACTTCTAACTGGGTGGCATTTTGCATTTCCAATTATAATAGAGTAATTGTGTTGCCATAGTTACCACAAAATTCTGCAATAACTTTTGTTGCTTTGTAACTGCTGTAGTGTACGTCTGTGTAAGAGCAGCCGAGTTGTCTTAATTCCCTCTCCCTCCCTCCGCCACCTTTCCTGGCTGATTCTGAAACCACACGGCAGCTTCCACTGGACAGTCCCTAAAATAATGCTCGGAAGCATCAGAGGCAATTAAAACTCCAGGCAACCGCGATCACGTTACAAGAGAAAAAGTGAAAGCAGGTCAAGGTGCAAACCCGCCAGCATCCCGGTCGCCGGTGGGCCAAGGCTGGCGGCGGTTTGCTCCCAGGCCCTGACACCCGGGCGGTTTGTGGGAATAACAGGAGCCCGAGCGGGGACAGGCGGGAGGGAAGTGCCCGCGCAGGCCCCGCGCTCCCTCTCGGGGGCAGGAGCTGCTCGCGGCGAGCAATTAGGTGGGTCTCCGCAGCCATGCAATTAGGGTTTAGTTAAGAAAGTCATTAGCGCTAAAATAACTTAAGTTTAATTTCTGCAACGCTTTATTCGAAAATTGTGTCACAGCAGGTCAATTTACAACGTGCAATAAAGAAAACACTGCTATCAGCCGCCGCGAGTTACTGCACGTTTCTGATGTGCATTAAACGAGCACACGGGGCGCCCCCCGGCCTCCCGCCGGCACGCACGGTCTCCTGCCGCAGCGGCGCCCACAACTCCACGCGCGGCGTAAACACCGGGGACTCGCTCGCAGGTCCGCGGCGCGCTCCCGCCGCCCCGGGGCCCCCGGCCCGCGCCCCCGCCCGCCGGACCCGCGCCCGCCGGACCCGCGCCCGCCGCGGGGACGTTTCTGCAAACTCACAGCCGCGGACAAAGTTACATAAACGGCCCGGCGGCCCCCGCCCCGCGCCGGACCCACCTGCCCGCCGCGCGCCCCCGCCCCGCCCCCGCCCCGCAGGCGCGGCCGGCGGCGCCGAAAGGTCCAGAAGGCGCGGGCCGCCCCGGACCCCCGGTCGCGCCCGCCCCCGCCCCCGCCTCCCCCGGCTCCCGCGGCCGCGCGGGTGTGGACCGCGCGGCGTCCACCTGCCGGGCCCGGGCCCGCGGCGGGCGGGGGCGGGCGGACAATGGCCCGCGGGCCGGGCCGGGCCGGGGCTGCGCTTACCGCGGCGGCGGCGGCCGCTCTAGCCCTGCTCGGGCGCTCCGCGCCGCATCTCCTCAGCCTGCGCCGCCACCCGCCGGCGCTCGGCTCGGCTCGGCTCGGCTCGGCGGCGACGCGGGACGCGGCCGCGGCCCGGGCCCAGGCTGGCAGGCGGCGCGGCGGCGGCGCGGGCGGGCGCGCGGGCTCGGGCTCGGGCGGCGGCGGGGACGGTGCTCCGCGGCGGCGGCCCCACAACCTCCCCTCCTCATTCACAAAAAATTGACCCACGTTGAACCATGATGCTTCTCCCCCCTCCAGCGCAGAGCCGGGCGGCGATAGGCCGCTCCGGACGCCCATCAGGCGCCCCGGCCCCGCCCCCACGCCGGCGGCCCGCCCGCCATTGGCCGCGGCGGCCTTGCGTCACCTCCCTTCGTGGGCCCCGCCCTCCCGCCTGGTTTCTAGTGAAGAGCTCGTCAATTACGGCTCGGCCCCGCCTCCCGCCCGCCCTCCTTGGGCGCCCGGCCGTCCTTCCATTGGTCCGCTGGGGCCTGCGCTCTGCCCCGTCTGCGCCCGCCCCTCGCCCAGCGCTGGCCAATCGCCGTGCCAGACGCCCTGTGAGCGGCAGAGACGCTCCACCTCCGCCTGCCTTCTCGCACACGTCCTGGACCCCATTGGCTGCCGCAGCTGCCAATTCCAGGGGGCGGGGCGTACCAGAGAACGCTCCAGGCGCCAACCGCTGGGCGCTTCGCGGTTGAGAAAGCGCAGGAAGCCGGGGCGGGTAGTGGCTGTAAACACAGGTCCGGCCGGGACCAGCCCCATTGGGCAGCCCGCATAGCTGCCCAGCGGTCAGCACCGCGTGCCTGCGCGCTTGATTCGCGCTTGGAGGGGACACAATGGGGCGCGGGCTGAGGTGGAGAACCAGCCAGGCCTCGTCGCAGCCTCCATCTTGGGTACTGGCAGCGGGTCACGTGGTGCTGCGTGCGTCCAGGGACGCAGGGGCGGCCGGGAGAGCGAGTGCGCAGGCGCGGCGGCCTCGCCCTGCCCCGCGGCGGGAACGCGGCCTGGGCCTGAGGGTCTCGGGCGGCCGGGAGTCGGGGCCGGCGGGCGTGGGGTGGCGGGACGGCGCCTTGGCGCGGTGGTCGCGGTCGCAGCCGCGCGTGTCGGAGGAGCGCGGGGTCTCCGGGGCGGGGGTCCCGCTCGTCTCGGCGGCGGCGCGGATGGCTCCGGCGGGGCGGGCGATGCGGGGCGATGCCGGCGCCGGGAACGGCCTGGGCCGCCGAGACACCCGTCCGCGGAGCCCGCGCTCCGTCCCTCTGAGGGGCGGGTGCTCTCCAGCAGTGGCTCTTTCCTAAAAACGCAGTTTGTGAAGTGAAAAATGTGCAGTTTTACGTCATCTTAAATTCCTCCGGAAGTAACGGCTACGACGTGTCGGTGCCTGTGAGGAACCTGACCCTGGGAGAGCCGAACCTGGAAGCCGAGGAGCGGCGACCTGCGGGATCGCAGGCGGGAGGCGGCCGAGGGAGTCGCCGCGGGGCGGAGAGCTGCGCACCCGGCTGCCGGCGGACGGGCACCGCCAGACTCACGTGGAAAGCGAAGCGAGGTCGGTAGCTCGCAGTGAGAAGACGAAACCCAAGGTTCGCAGTCGCTTGGCCGGACTGTGCGCGACGTGCAGTAATGAGGAGAAAAGAGGAAGCCTGCGTGTAGGTCCACCGCAGTCAGTCTTACGAGTGCAAAGTGAGAGTCTGGCATGTAATCCTGGGAATGAATTTAGAAGGAAGATGTCCCTTCAGAGGCACGAGTAGTCCCTTTCCTGTGTGCCAGGTGGGCGTCACCTGCGGGAGAGCGAGACAGCGGCAAATGCCAGGGGAATGGGCGCAGGGACGCCACCTGCCTTTTCTGGGCGAGAGAAGCCTGAGGGCCTGGGCGCGTGTGTCCGTCACCTGCGGGGCAGGGTGTCCGCAGCCAGTGGAGAACTCACACCGTCGGGCTCTCCCAAGGGACCATCTTCACATGCGGGGACATTTGACAGAGTCCTAGACTCAGAGAGAGTGAATCTCAGTGTTCCCAGTGTTAGAAAGGAAACCAATCTTTATATCAATAAAGAAGACAGCCCCAAAGACAAACATAAAATCAAGAATTAGCAGTTCAGCAGGGTTGCCAATTATAAATATGCAAAAACCGGGACTTTCAGGTATACTGTGACCTTTCAGTTAGTAATGTTTATCAAGCATTTAATATGTGGTAGGCGTTGTACTAAACACTTCATGTGCATTAGAAAACATGAGATGTTCCCAGTCACATTGCTAAAAGAACATTTTAAATATATAAACGTAACATTAAGTCCCAACAGAACTTCTTGCAAATCGAGAACATCGTTGAATAGTTCATCTGGAAGAGTAAGATTTGGGAACAGTCAGAAAGAAGAGGAACGAGGGAGAAACTGCGCTCCCCCCGAAACCGTATATTGTCTGGGCTTTGTAACGAAAACGTGATGCTAGACCAGGCTGGTGGAAAATGATAGAAAGTGAAGGAACAGCTCCAAACAAATGTAAGAAGTCCAGGCTGATACCCAGCCAGTGTGTGTGCAGTCTGTCCAGCTGTTCTTGGTGGCAGCCTTCCTGCCTGGTAAGCACCTGTGCCTTACCAATTGCTGGCTATTTGTAATATCACTCTTGTAGGAATTTAAAACATAATAAAAGTATCTTTTCAAATCATAAGAAACCAGTGTGGCGAGATGCCTGCCAATCATGTGGAGAGAAAAGAATACAGTTGAGTAAGTGAAATAAAGAATTTAAATGTTAAAAAAGAAGTAAGTACTGAGGAAAAACTGGGCATTTCTAAAGAGTTATGAAATAGAATACCATAAATAATCATAAAGGGAAATACTGGTAATTTAACAATATTCCAATTAAAATTTGGGGTACAATCAGCAGGAAAATGGATAAACCCCAATTGTGGCATGCAAGGGAATATTACTCAGCAATGAAAAAGAGTGAGCTGTTATAGATGGATAAATGTGGAAAACATCGTAAGGCTTGTCAGATATGGAAGAGTGAGCACTGTACAACTACATTAGCAGGAGATTCAGGAACCAGCCAAATAATCTGTGGGATAGAGACCAAAAGAGCAGTTGTCTCTGAGTGGTGGGGTGGGCAGAGGGGTGCCTGGGAAGGGCACGAGGACCTTCCAGGGTAGCAGAGATGATGCACCACTTGACTGGGGTGTACCCCGCACAGGGGTGAACACATCGACACTCGAATTTCACAACTGCACCTTTCCCAGGCAGATCTTACATCAAAAGAAAAAAGCACAGGAGGCTGTGGCTGCCCCAGTTTGGAAGGGAGGGGGGATCTGTCAGTACCTCAGAACATGGATAAAAGTAAAAGACAAATGAGTGGGGACGTGTTTGCGTCATGTCTCATGAAGGCTGAGCTTCGCAGGCAAGCAGGACAAGGAAAAGCAAATACAGAAAAAGAAATGTTCAGTAAACACGACGGAATGTTCTCTCCCCTAATAACAGGAGAAGCACAGGGCTTTATCTACTTGATAAAAGCAAATGTGAAGAAATAAACACTAATATAGTGTTTTAGACAGAAACTATAGAAACTTTTAGACAAGTACTTAACTACACACTTAAAACCTTAAAATTTTGCATATTCTTTTACCTAGTGATTACAACTCTAGAACTTCATTCAAATAAATAAATATGGATGTTGATAAACATTTAGCTAAAAGATTCACAGGAACAATGATTGGAATGAAAAATATGTGTGTGTGTGTGTTTGTGTGTGTATTTCCCAAAAATAGGGGATTTTATATCATGGAAAGAAATTTCCTTTATAGTTTCAAGGAAAAAGAAAGACTACAAAACATCATTACAACGTGTTGTAATTTTTACAAATGAAAACATTCATAGACACAAAACAGATGAGAAAAGATGTACCTCAGAATGTTCCCAGAGCATCTTCTATTTGAAAAATGAGAGATTATTGCTTTCTTTTTGCTCACCTCGGTTTTTTAAATTTTTCAGTGAACACGTATGCTTTTTAATAATACTTTTTTTTTAAAAAAATACTCAAAAAGGGTTGACGTTAACTAGGAACCTGTGAGGTGAGCAGCTGAGAGAATCGGCCAGGCTGCGGGGCCCGTGGCTGCAGGGCAGGTGTGGGGAGAGGTCTCACCGGAGGCTGTGAAGGTGGGGTCGGGCGTGGATGAGAAGGGCAGGCCAAGGTCATCTCACTCCTCTGGCCTCAGCCACCACTTTCAGCTGTCCCTCTGCCCTTCCCGGCTTTCTCCCCAAACCCACACTGATGGGGTGGCTCAGCCAGGCCACTGAAGCTAGTGAGAGACCAGCTCCTCTTGCCCAGATCTGGGCCACGTACTATGGGGGTGACCTCAGATCCGAGCAAGAGCTACCAAAGGTGGCTGTCTATTTGCTTAATTTGTCACGTTTTTTGAGATAAAATTTTGGGGTCATCAGTATATGGGGTGTAGCTGAAGCCACGGGAGGAGGGGAGGCCTGGTGGGAAGGATAGGGCATGTGGAGAATAGGAGCTCAGCACTAGGAAAACGTGGAAAGTGGCAGGAGGAGAGGAGGCCAGGAGAGCCGGGAGGCTGGAGGCTGGGGGACCTGGAAGGAGCCCTCTGCACGAGGCCATTCGGGGAAGTCATGAGTTGAGTGAGTGGAAGATGCAAAAATGTGCCTGATTGCTTTTTGAGGATGTGATTGCAAAATGGCTTAGCCTAGGTCCCTGAAAGCAGAGCCTGATGCAAGGGTGTAGGTGCAAGCAGTTGTTTGGGAGTGTGACACCAGGAGGTGGGGGCTGGTGACAAGGGACGAGGAAGGAGGGAGAACCAATACCAGGCTGCGTTACGGTTGGCCATACCGTCCATCTGCGGGCAGGGGGAGTGTCTATCCATCAGCTCCCGTCTCCCAGCAGTCGAGGGCTGCCCCACAGGGCTCGTGTCCCCACAGTTCGTAGGGGGGGGCACGAATGACTTCAGAGAGAGCCCCCAGACACCGCACCCCGAGCATCAGAGAGGCTCTGGGACAGGAGACAAAAGGCTCTTCGGGTCAAGGTGAGGAGCCGCCAGGTCGCACCTGCAGGGCCTTTGAGGGGCTGACTGCGGCAGTGTCTGGGACAAGAGGGGAACCCCAGGAAAGCGGAAGTGGAGTGGGGGGCCAGCCCAGGGCACAGCTCCACTGATGGTTCCAGAAATCATTTCCCACTGCAGGCTCGTGGTCTAGGCTGGGTAACTTACACGGTCACCCAGGCAACACATGGTGTGAGGAAGAACGCCGCGGTCTGCATGGGAAGCCCCCGGGGGACACGGGTTCGGAGACGCTCCTCCACCTGCACGGAGGCTGCGTCCCGACAGGCCTGTCACACACCGTGCGCTTCTACACCTCGGCTACCAAGCTTAGCCGAGCCTGCTCGGAACACGTACAGCTGGGAAAAATCATCCAACGCAAAGCCTGCTTTATAATAACTAGTTGAATTTCTCACATCATTTATTGAATACGGTACGTTACATCAAAAGTGCAATAGTTTTGTACCATCATAAAGTCGGAAAATCATAAGGCAAACCATCACGGGTCCAAAGCGTATTTTCTTCTTAGTGCGGAGACTCTGGCACGTGCCTGGCAGGGGAGGGGAGTCGGGAGGGGCCGCTGGGTGGTCCCAGGGGAGAGTGTGGGGGTGCGCGGGGAGCGCCAGGCTCCTCCAGCTCGTGGGGCCCAGGGCTCACGCACCTCACGTCCAGACACGATAAAAGAGCAGATTAGGCCACCACACTGGTAAAAAGAACATGCCCTGTCCTCCTCCTCCTACACACATCCTGCCATGACTTTCTGGAGGTTAGATCTGTCCGGAGCGGAGCCCCAGCCCTCGGGGCGTCCCCTTGTCTTCCTGCCACCGGCCTCACCTCACACCTTCAGGAGCTTCATGTCCACACCCAGCCCTCTGATCCACGAGGCAGCCACACCCACAAACGGCCACACCTGGCCCCAGCCCCGAAGGTGGGCAGCCCAGTGGCACCGTCTGCGTTTGGGATGGAGCTGAGAAGAGGCCTCAGGGCATTTGGATGTGGGAGCCTGGCCCTGCCACCTGGAGCCTGGGCCCCAGAGGAGCACCACCTGCAGCCCCGCTGACCTCTCACCTCTGGAGGGGCCGGAACATCCTCCCCAGAGAGGAGAGGTCCTCAAGGCCATGGCCCCTCTTGCTCAGGCCACAGGGAGGTTCTGAAAAGCCCTGGCACAGGAGGCAAGTCTGAAGGGCAAGAGGCGGGAGAGGATGAGTCCGGAGGGACACCTGTCTGCAGGTGAGGGGCAGGAAGCAGAGGACGGCAGCCTCGGCTTTACAGCAGATGTGCTTACCCGCTGGGAGGCAGGGGTGAGGACGGGGGGAGGGGGCGGATGATGATCAACGTCCCACATCAACGTCCCACGTGCTTGCTGCATGCCAGGTGCTGCTGGGAATGGCTTTGGGGGGGGTGGTGTTGAGAGGAGCTGAGCCGGCTACAGAAAAGGACAGCTGCGTGGCGTGGGGGCCCGGCCACGGTCTACTGTGGCGTGAGTGTTGTCTTTTCTGGTGGCACATGGAAGCCCAGCTGCGAGGAACTTGTGCGATTGGATGGGTGCAGGATTGGCGGCAGGGGTAAAGGACAGAGGAACGAGGACCCCGAGGGTGCTGGCTGCAGGGGTGGTGTGATCTGCTGCGGGGTCCAGGCGGGATGGAGATGCTGAGGACCTGGAACTCCCAGCACGACATGTTAGCAGGCGAGCTCAGCGTCAGGGGTCAGGGCTAAGCAGCTGCACACACGAGCCAAGCCGTGGGAGGATGTTGTCCCTTGCGGTTTAAGATTTGAGCCGCAGAGGAGGGGGCAAAGTTCAGGATTTTGGCAAGGCGGCAGGCCAGCTTGCCTGAAAACATTCTCATTACAAAAGACCTAGGAGTTTTCACTAAAAGGTAGCATTTTTAAAAATCACATGGCGAGGTGTACAAGAAAATAAGAGAAATTTCCAGTGGCCAAAAATGAGGAAGGGATTAAAGATCAGAAATCTCCTCAATGTGTGTGTTAGCAAAAAGTCTTTTCCTGGCCTCTCCCACCCAGCAGCTGGGGTTTGAATGTCCAACTAGTTAGTCTGAATTCTACATCCTTAGTGAAAGGACGGACTAAAAAAAAAAAAAAAATCTGCCCACTGGAACAGGGAGACCACAAGGAGAGCATCTATGGCTGTCTTGGCTCTGGGCGGGAGAAAGGCTCGCTGAGCGTTTGTAGCAGGGCTGCTTGCAGTGGAGTTTGACTCCGGGCGGGCTACCTGATACAATCTGGGAACTCTCAGGCCCAAAAAGTAACATAAAACGTGGTCCAGACATGGGATACTCTTGGGACTTACGCCAAGAACAAAGAGCTCTCGTGAGGGCAACACCCTCGCCCTAGGTCACACAGGGCTCCCACAGATAGAGTCTCACTCAAAATGAGCTGATAACCAAAAATTATAAAACCCCAAGGTTTTATATAAAAGTATAAAATTTTATATAAAATTATAAAACCCCAAAGAAATAATTCGCCATGAGCAAGAGTCAGGAGATAAGCGAAGAGCAAGATATACCCTCCGCCCAGGGTATAAAAGACATGGAGATTAAATAAGAGAGTTTAAAAATTACTAAAGAAGTTAAGGAAGTTACATTGGATATTTAACAGAAGAATAAGACACTAAGAAAAAGAACAGTGGACTTTTTAAAAGAACAAAAGAAAACATCTAGAAGTGAAGCATGCAGTCATTAAAATTAAAAATTCAGTGGGGAAGATAAAAAGCATCTTTAAAAACCTTATTAGCAATCTAGAATGTAGATCCAAGGAAATTACCCAAATGCAGACCAGAGATGGAAGCAGCGTCCGTTTGCTAGGAGAACAGCAGCCGCACGGCGCACTGGGCAGATCTCCTCAGCCCGGCAGGTGTGCAGGTGCACCCGGTCCCCAGCTGCCGGGACTGTGGCCTGCGAATCAGGTGGGCTCACAGTGTCCTCCTCCTCCAGAGAGCTGTCCTTGGTAGAAAGGAGTCACCTCACCTTCGGCCAAGGACAGCAGTTGGGAGGTCACCTCTCTCCCTTCCCAGGCCCACGTCTGACTGCCTGGGGTGGGAAAGGTTGGCTCCAGGGTGCGGTCACCCGAGCTCCCCCCCACCAGGGGTCAGGCTGTGCCTGCATGACAACCCTGGCCCCCTCCCCCATCGCTACCCTCTCACACAGCTTTCTCCTGCCTGTCACTCTCAGTCAATCCTTTGACAAGAAGCCCCACCTCGAGCTGGGCTGCTCGGGTATCTGATGGGAAAGGCGTCCTTCTAGAAGGAGTGGATGAGGAAGGGCAAGGTCCTGGCTGAGAAGCTCTGGAATTACTGGGGAAAGGGAGCCTCGGCTTCAGGAGGTCCTGCAAGTCCTGAGGGTGACACATAACACAGCAACGCACTGGGCAAGCGTGGTGACATTGCGCAATGCGGACGAGAAAGAAGCCTCGTAATTGCAGCCGTAAAGGGCGACAGACGGCCGGACCTCAGACTTCTCGATAGCGACAGTAGCAGCCCAAGGCACGTCTCCCAAGAGCAGAGAGAAATGCTGGTTGCCCCAGAATTCTGTGCCGGCTAAACTTCCGCTCCAGGATGGCGGTAAAACAACGACATTCCAAGCAAACGCTGGGAACTGACTCCTGGAAGACCCTCACTGAAAGAAAGAAGGGAGGACACACGTGGGAGGGGGGAGAGCAAGCCAGGCGCCCGCCCACACCCCGCACTCTGTCCGGCGGGGCCTGTGGACTTGACCCACACGCAGGACAGCCAGGAAGCTGGAGGGTGATGCCCCGGGAGGAGCTTTCAGCTGGCGACTGAGAGGAGTTGCAGGCAAACACCGGGCTCCTCACCCCTCGGCGGGACACTCCGCGGTGGCTCTGGGCACGTTCCAGGGTCCCCCCCAGGAGGAGGCCCAGGCGTCCCGAGCAGCGACCTGCACATCACTGCGTCCATGTAGGCTGCCTTCCTTCCCCTCACCTCCCCTCTGACCTAGCACATGGCCTGGGGGCCTCTCCCAGCTAAACTCCTTGTCTTGGGGACTGCTCCAGGCAGGAACCCGACCTAAGACAAGGTACCAGAACACCTGCAGGCCACCATCGCTGGAGGTGTGTGGAGCAGTGACAGCCCTGCTGTGTCCTGGCGTCACAGTTAGCAAGACTCGCATCTAGGGGACCGGGTCCAGGGCAGAGGTGAGATCTGGATGCGTGGAGCTCCCACGCTTGGAAGACCGGAGGCCATGGTGGCTGCAAGGATGGTGGCCTTGCTGTGAGGTTCGTCACCGCAACAGAAGCCCGGAAAGGTGACAGCAGATGGCTCTTGGCAGGTGGACAACTTGGGGCGTTATGCCAAAGGCAGCACCAACAGAGACCCCAGCTTCCACGGTGGGACAGCAGACTGTGCCAAAACTCAGCCCCCCGCTCGGGTCGCAAGGGCAGCAGAGTGACCACAGAGGCTGACTTCACACCCCAGCAAGTTTCTGGTGCTAAAATGAAGCGCATGGTGGGGAAGGAGCGGGTCCCAGACGTAAAAGGGGAACATTCCAGAAGATGCGCTTGAACACCTCGAACTCTGTCCCCTCCCACATGCTCGGGGCCAGCACAGGTGACCTCCCGGCCAGCCAGACCAGAGACCGCGCAGTGCCGGATGCTTGGGAAGGTGGGGGTCTCAGACCCACCCCCCATTGTGTGCTCCGTGCCTGGCCAGGCAGGAGGGGATTCCTGAGCAGAGACCCGCAGGAGCTGCCCGACGCTGCAGGGGCAGGGACAGGGGGGCGGGTCCCAAGGGTGCTGGCGGGAGCAGCCGGGACCTGGAGGGGAGGCGTCGCCCTGTGGGTCGTCCTCTGTGGCTCAGGGTTTAAGATTCTGGTGAGGACGTGGGGAGAGGCCGGAACGTCCTGGAAGCCCGGAGGCAATGGCTGGCGGTGGGGGAGGGGCTGCCAGGCCTGCCTTGCAGGTCACCGAAGACAGGTCAGGGGGCCGAGAGGGGGTGCCCTGGGGGGCATTTATCACACCAGGCTCCGCGGGGGACGTGGGACTCCCCCTGCACTCAGGCGGCAGGGTGAGCACTCTTCCAGGAGGCAAGGACATCGTTGGGAAGGACGGGGCAGGACGGCAGAGCCTTGGTGGAACTGGGTCCCTGAGTGTCCTTGGGGTGGTTCCTGAATAGCAGGGGACAGGCGGTGGCCGTCCGCTGTCTGGGGCGAGGGGCACACAATTCCCGTCGCAGGCAGCAGGCCAGGGTCTCCATGCCCAGGTGTCGGTGTCAGAACTGCTGCCTAATTGCCCAGGATGTCCCAGCGCCAGGGAGATGCTTCCTCTGCCCCTCGTCAACATGTGCTGGTGCTGGGGGGGCAAAGGCTGCCGTCAGCTGTCGCGTGAAAATCGCAGCCCCTCCCCCGACGCCCAGCCCCGAGTCGGTGCCCAGCAGAGAGTCCTACCGCGAGGGTCTCTGGAGACTGCGCAGCCCGTCCGTGGGGTCGCTCTGCTCCAGTCTTTCCCCAGGGTGCCCCGGGCATTCCTTATGAGGTCTCCCGTGTCCCACAAAACGTGTATTAAATAAACCCGTTTGCTTACCGGGTCAATCTGCCTTGTGCCAAGTGCATTCTCGGGCCCAGCTGGAAACCCTACACAGGGAGGGGTGAAGTTTTGCCTCTGCTGCGGTAACGTAGCCGCGGGAGGGGTATCCCATCACGCTCACAAGCCCTGCCACCCTCCCCAGGAACCCGTGGGCCGTCCTAGAGATCTACCTACACCCCCGGTCTGTGTCGTGGAGGATCTACGCATCTGCAGACCCACCTGTGGTTTCTCCAGCCCCCGAA
>CAUYPO010058288.1:0-16291 GCA_963574435.1 Cheirogaleus major | reverse complement strand
GATCGAGACCCCGTCTCTACTAAAAATAGAAAGAAATTAATTGGCCAACTAAAAAAATATATAGAAAAAGTTAGCCGGGCATGGTGGTGCATGCCTGTAGTCCCAGCTACTCGGGAGGCTGAGGCAGAAGGATTGCTTGAGCCCAGGAATTTGAGGTTGCTGTGAGCTAGGCTGATGCCATGGCACTCTAGCCTGGACAACAGAGTGAGACTCTGTCTCAAAGAAAAAATAAATAAACAAAAATAAACTATCATTAGGCAGTAAGCTGGGGGTAATTGTAGAGCTGTTTGTTTTTTTTAAATCTGCTTTCCTATTTACTCTTTTCTGTTATTTAGTAGTCATTGTGTTTCTTGCAAGTACTTCATAGATAAATGCATTTTCTTTAAGTCTATTAATTTTTATTAAGTTTCTTTTCCCGAATTCTAGCCTTTATTGCTGCATCACCACATAATTTCAGATAGATTTTTTTTTTTGCTTATTAATTTCCAATTGACCCTTGAATAATGCGGGGGTTAGGAATGCTGACCCCTCACGCAGCTGAAAATCCACATATAATTTTTGACTCCCCCCAAACTTAACTGCGAATAGCCTACTATTGACTGGAAGCCTTATCAATAACATAACAGTTGATTAACCTGTATTTTGTTTGTTGTCTATATTATGTACTGTATTCTTACAATTAGGTAAGCTAGAGAAAATAAAATGTTATTAAGAAAATCATAACAATGAGAAAATATATTTACTATTCATTAAGTGGAAGTAGATCATCATAAAGGTCTTCATCTTTGTCATCTTCATGTTGAGTAGGCTGATGAAGAGGAGAGGGATTCATGTTAAGTGTCTCAGGGGTGGTAGAGCTGGAAGGGTAGGTAGGACAGGCAGACACACTCAACGTAACTTTTATTGAAAAAGTCTGTGTATAAGTGGACCCTTGTAGTTCAAACCCACATTGTTTAAGGGTCAATTGTTTTTACTTTTTTTATTATTAACAAAACCATAGATCTCATTTGAATTTCACCAGTTTTCCCACTAATGTCCTTTTTCTTTCCCAGTATAGAATACCATGTTGCATTTAGTGATCATGCCTCTCGTCTTCTCCAATCTGTGATAGTTTCTGAGTGTTTTATTTTTCATGACCTTCAAAAAGTTTATTTTTGAAGATTACTGGTCAGGTATTTTGCATTATATCTCTCAATTTGAATTTTCCTGAAGTTTTCTCATGCTATGGGCTTTTTTTTGGGGGTGGGAATTATGGTAAGAAATGCATAATATAAAATTTACCCTCTTAACCATTCTTAGTGTACTGTTCAGTAAGTGTTAACTATGTTTACATTATTGTGTAACATATCTCTAGAACTTTTTCATCTTGCACATCTGAAACTCTACCCACTGCCATTTCTCCTTCTTCCCAGCTTATTTCACTCAGCATAGTGTCCTTAAAGTTTATCCGTGTTGTAGCATGTGACAGGATCTCCTTTTTAAGGCCTGAATAATATTCCATTGTATAAATTCCATTCCATTGAATAATATCCATTTTTTTGTTGATGGACATTTGCTTCTATCTCTTGTCTATTGTGAATAATGAAGCAATGAACATAGGTGTACAAATATCTCTTTGAGATCCCCTTTTCAATTCTTTTGACTATATACCCAGAAGTGAGATTGCTGGATCATATGGTAGTTCTACCTTTGAAATTTTTTTTTTTTTCAAGGAACTTCATATTGTGTTCCATAATGTCTGCACCATTCTAGTTTCTGTTAGCAGTGCACAGGGTTCCAATTTGTTCACACTCTCACCAACACTTATTTTCTGATTTTTTTTTGGTAGTGACCATCCTAATAGATGTATTAGATGTGTGATATCACATTGTAGTTTTGGTTTGCATTTCTCTAATGATTTGTGATATTGATCATTTTTTCATATGCATTTTGGCCATTTGTGTATCTTTGGATAGAGATTTCTCTAGGTATGATCATTGCTACTGGGGTGTTACTATTACTGTTTTTAGGTCCTCTTATCTGACAGAGTTAGGAAATATATGTAGTTATACTCACCCATGTATACACATGCAATGGTATTTGTTTCTGTATCAGATTGATCCTTTTAACAGTTTATTTATAACTAAATTCAAAACATTTTGAATGTTTTTACATTTTGAAAATGTACATTTTACATTTTGAAAGCTTTTTCCTTTTTCCTCATGTTTTGGATGTATATTGTTTAAATGGTTAATTCAGAATGTTGTGGGAATTTGCATTGCTATCCTGACTTCCCAATACATATTGCTATTACTATTTTGTGTAAGGTTTTACATAAAACTTCTTATTCAGTCAGATTTATTTGACATAGTAAAATATGTAATTTCCAAAATAAAGTGTTTAGGTCCTTAGTAGAGGGGGCATACATTAAGTATAGCCACTGTTTTTTTTTTCCTTTTAATGCTATCATTGCTGAAATAATTTATGTAAACCCATTCTTGCATGAGAGAAATTCCTACAACTTTGAATCTTTCTCCTACTTTCAAGATTTAATAATAACCTCAAGGGATCTGTGTGTGTGTATGTGTGTGTGTGTATAAAATTCTCATTTCATAAAAAGCCCATGGGCTTTAACACTTCAGGCTTAGGCCAAAACTTTCAAATTCTTTGCTTTTGCAAGGCTTTTCTTTTATAGATTTGAATAGATCAAAATGTCTTAAGTTGCCACTGAATCCTATAATAATAATCCTTAGAAATTTTTCTTTTTCCTTCTTCCTTATTTCTTTTTACTTTTTTATACCTACAAAGCTATTGGAAGATACAGATGATTTTGGCTTTATGAAATTTAAAATCCATCTAAAATGAGACAGTCTGTGAAAATGGAGATTTGTCTTCCAAGTTTGGTTTGAATGTATGGAGGAATTTTTTCTGCCCAAGAAATAATGGAACTTTCTTTTGCTATATTTTGCCATATGATATGTTTTAAGGGAAAACCTTTTTTTCTTTATTATAAAACATACTTACTTTTGTCCAGGTAGATAATCAAAAATACTATACTTAGTAATAGCCCTGAATTTGACAAAAATTTTGTAAACTGCCTATGGCCTTTTAATAATAGAATGCAATTGATTGTGGTAGTAGCAATGAGCAGTTTTTTAATTATAGCATACAAAAATGCAATACCACTTTATTTTGACCTCATGATGTTATGCCCAAGTGTTCCATAAATGTTTAAATTAGCATATTTAAATTTTGGTTTAGGTACTTTTATTGCAACACTATTTTGTAATATTTTCATTGCAGGTGTATAGTATTTTCATTACATTTTAGATAAATGAGGACTCATGGGCTGTTCTGGCAACTTAACTATCACTTTTTATTTTTTATTTTTTTTATGGAGAAGGGAAGAGGTATGGAGAATGGGCCAATCTGTATTACCAATTACCTGAGCACATTTTCGTAGTTTTGCCTCCTAAGGGAAATATCCTGAGAGGAAAACTGTTGGTGTGCTTGAGGTTCTCTATGTCTCCTCCAGATGCTTTGCTGGTTTCTCTCTCCTTCAGCATCAACTTTCCATGGGTATAAAGCCTGAATTCTTGCCTCCTTTCTTTGCTCAGAGTGTGCACATGTCTCCAGGGCAAAAGTGGCCATAGATATCAAAATACTAATACGTCTTCCAAGTTTTTTACATTTCCAGAATCCCAGCACCTACAATCAGATGATTTCTGTATTTTGCATTTTATATGGCTTTTCTAGGTCCAGGTGGGATTGCTGGTCTGCTGTTAGCTTTTGCATCTCACCCAGAAACAGAAGTTCTTCCCCTCCCCCATTGACTTGTTGAAGAAATCTGGTTGTTAGTCTTATTCTAAAGTGTGGTTTTGTTGATTGTATCCCATGGTGTCATTTAATATGTTCTGTCCTCTGTATTGCTTATAAACTGGCCAGTGGGCCTATTCAAATTGGCTCTAGAGTGCTTGTGACAGGACTGTGTGGCCTTTAATAGCATCTTTGTTTTCACCTGGGAAAAGTTGTTTGAGACCCGTCTTGTGTTTTTTTTGGTCCCAGATCTGAAACTAGCTATTTCTTCAAGAAGTCCTGATCATTTTAAATGGGCATATTATTTAAAGTCATAGTCTGAATGTGAATTCTCTTTTTAAAAATTATCAACTCTATTATGTGTTAATAGAGTGTGTTAAGCTTCACACTCTTTTTGGAAATAGATGGACTTTACCTTTATAAACATACAGATTATTTTAAATTAAGTGCTGTGACATTTATCTTAACAGAATTGAAATTAAAAGACAGCTGTATAGAGACCAGTGATTTCCTCTTAATCATTATTCCTGGAGTTTTGGAATTATTACTAGGCTCTTAGGGATCGCCAGTATACGTTCTACAGTAGCCAGCATTATTCCATGGGTGGTTAGCTGAGTCTGAATCTAGCCCAGTGTCTCCAAAACCTGACTTTAAATTTGTGTCACATGAGATATTTTTAAACTACAGGGACCTGCATCAATAGGTCTAGAAAGAGGTCTGATAATACATGCCTTCATCCTTAGCTGATTCTGTTATAGGGGCATTTGAAAACTGATTTGACTAGTGGTACTCTTAAGTAACCAGTAATGATTTATGTGGCTGTTTTAGCAAACATTTCTATTTGGCCCTACAATGTTTAGTCTGACTGTGATATAAGAACAATATTTTAAAGACCTATAGGTGGGTATCTTGTTGCTAAAACATCCTTCTTACCAGTGTTTCTTAAATGATGCTGCCTTTTGTTCATCACTTTTATAGAGTTCTCAGAATTTGAAAAAAAGAAGAGAGATTGGTTCTTTAGTTTAAAAGTTTAATCAAATGAGCTAACTGCAGTTAAGTATAAATTTCTCCTGATGAATATAGGCTACTTAAATCATATATGAATAGATTTTTTACCATAAAAATTGTTTGGAAAAGAGAGGGAAATAATCATCCATAATCTTACCATGCTAACACAACCATTATACTGTTTGAGGCTGCCTTTGTTATCAGATTTGGTCCACATGCAAACATTTTTACACAATTATATAGATAAAATAGAGTTAGCAAGCATCAGTCTCACAATTACCAGGTAATCTGTAGCTACTTTCTCAGTTACTTTAGTTAAAAAAAGATAACAGTAATTCCTATTTTAAATTCCTCACATATCCTATATTTGGAGCAATGAAAAGTCACTATAGTGCATTCTCTACTGTCTTTACTAGTGATTGAATTGAAAAGTAGCACAAAATAAGTCAGCAAGCTTTTAAAAATCCCATTTTGTTTTGGATTTTAGGCACTGTAATTATATTTTAAAAAATATGGCTGGTGTTATGAGTAATCATCTGAGCACGTATTACGTGATAACCAGATAATTAGAAAATTAGTGACCAATTTATTCCATATTAATAGATTTTTTCTTAATATAAGTCATACCTTCAAAAAAATTCACATTTTATTCACAATTCTAGATTTACCACTAATCCTTATGTCCTAACAATTAGAAGGGAGTCTGAGCTCCAACGACTCTCATTTCCTGTCAGACATGTAACGTCTGTTCCTCAGTTCAGAATGTTTAGGAAGTGATTGACATAACTAGATATATACCTTCTACATTTCATGCTGAAGAAGATTATGTTAGATATAGGTGAATTGTTACTGGTATGACCAGGCTCATTATGAAAAAAATAGATTTTGTGATATAACGTGAGGTTCTAGCTGTCATTTATAACAAAGAATCTTTGAGAACATGCTTTTCCAAAGTTCCAAATAGACTGAAATAGGAACGTGACCTAATATAAATCATGAGCTATGACGTTGTAAATTTAATTACTTTTTGTTAGTGAAAATGTATTCGTCCTGGGTGTCTCCCGTCACACACCCACCTCCCTTGCTTCTCATATTGGTTTTATATTCCTCATGGATCTTATTTGAGGCTTGAAATCAGGGTGAGGTAAGTTTTTCTTGGCATTAACCTAAGAATTGATTGAAATTGCTTTTATTCATTTTAGGAAATCTACCTTCTTCAATGTATTAACCAATAGTCAGGCTTCAGCAGAAAACTTCCCATTCTGCACTATTGATCCTAATGAGAGCAGAGTACCTGTGCCAGATGAAAGGTTTGACTTTCTTTGCCAGTACCACAAACCAGCAAGGTAAGAAATACTTTATACTATTTTTTATTTGGTGACCCTCTATAGACTGAGTAAATATATATGTGATGTGTTTTAAGGTCACATAGAAGGGTTTTTCTTTCAAAATTAATGTAGCATTATTGTTTTGGGTAATTATAAAAGTAATGCAGAGTAGGGAGAAGGGAGAGGAAGGATATTTCCAGTTGTTAATTTTGCAGTTTTTTTTTTTCTGAGGAGTATGAAGTACAACAATAAAGTATTATATGATCTCATTCATGTAAAATTGGATGTGTGTATATGCATAGGAAAATATATGAAATGAAGATCAAACTAATTGATGATTATCTCTGGGTAGTGGAATTTTACAGTGATTTTTACTTTAGTCTTACATTCCAGAGTCTATGGTGTTTGAATTTTTTTATAATAAGTATGTATTGTATATTTAGTTAGGAAAAATAAGTAAAACTTTTATTAGGGATAAAATAAGATAATAGAGGTTCACTGTAGGAAGTTCAGACCACAAATGTATAATGAAAGGATTGAAAAATCACCTTTATTTCCTCTCTTCCTCTACCTTGATATAATAGTTGTAAATACTTTATTTCCCCTGAATATGTACACACTTTCTTACAGAAATAGGATACTTGCTTAACTTGGAGTAGTATTAATATCTTTCAAGATTAAAAAATATAAATTTAAATGATTTCTAACATATTGCTTATATTTAGTACTGTATTATATAAATTTACCACAGTTTATTTACCATTTCCGTATTATTGAGAATTTAGTTTGTTACTAGTTTTTCAATATTTTGAATGTGCGGATAAATTCCAAGTTTCTGTCTTTAGCCCTGAGCTCTGCAGAACTCCAGACTTAAATCTCTAACTGCCTACTTGATGTTGACACTTGGATGTCTGAAAATGGACCTTAGATTTGACATGTCCCAAATGGACCTCTTGAGTTCACCTTCTTGTACCAAATTTGTTCTTCCTCCAGACTTTCATAATTCAATAAACAGCACTATCATTGCCTCAGTTGCTTAAGTCAGCATCATAGATTTTTCCTTGATTCTTCTCTCCCTTTACTCCACTCTGCCGTACATCTAGTCCATCAGCAATTCCTGTGAGTTCTAACTATATGTATACTGAATTCATTCACTTTTCCACTTTCACTTTTTTTTAATTTAATTCTATTTTTTTTTTTCTTTTGAGACAGAGTCTCACTCTGTTGCCTGGGCTAGCGTGCCGTGGCATCAGCCTAGCTCACAACGGCCTCAAACCCCTGGGCTCAAGCGATCCTCCTGCCTCAGCCTCCCAAGTAGCTGGGACTACAGGCATGTGCCACCATGCCTGGCTAATTTTTTCTATTTTTAGTTGTTTGGCTAATTTCTTTCTATTTATAGCAGAGACAGGATCTCGCTCTTGGTCAAGTTGGCCTTGAACTCCCGAGCTCAAGCAATCCTCCCGCCTCGGCCTCCCAAAGTGCTAGGATTACAGGCGTGAGCCACCTCACCTGGCCATAATTATATTTTTTTAGTGAGATGGGGTCTCGCTCTTGCTCAGGCTGGTCTCGAACTCCTGAGCTCAAGCAATCCTCCCGCCTCGGCCTCCCAAGGTGCTAGGATTACAGGCGTGAGGTGCCATGCCCGGCCGACACTTTTCCACTTTCATCTAGTAGTTGTAGCATCCATTGATTTTTTTTTGATGAATTAATTATTACTATGGTGATTCTCATATGGTGGTTTTGTAATTCCATTATTCCTCCTTCATTTGTTAGCATTGTACTACAAGGAAAACCTTCTCATCTTCATCTATTCATTCATATATTTATTCATATCAGTGTTACTCAAGGTTTTAATCTGTCACAACCATTAATTTGATGCTCAAATTATATCCCTCAAATTGGCTCCTCAAGGTGACTTCAGTGTCCTTTTAAAAATTTTTTATTTTTAAATTATTTCAAATTTATATAAAAGTAGCAAAATTATACAGAATGCTTACATACCCGTGTTTACCCAGATTCTCTGAACCTGTAGAATAGGTTATAGCCATGATTCCACATTGCACTTCAATTTATCAGTTTATATTTACTAAATACAAAAATACTCTCCTATGTGACGATAGTAAACCATCAAAATTAGGACATTAACATTGATCCAATATTACCATGTTATCTCTTTAGTCATCTTCAGTCTGAAATAATTTCTTAGTGTATCCTTGTTTTTCATGACTTTGTCATTTTTGAAGAGTATAAGCTAGTCATTTTGTAGACTGGTCTCTCTTTGGGTTTTTCTTATACCTCATGATTCAAGCATTTTTGGTGTAAAACATCATATCTGAAGGAACGCAATGTTGATTTGTCTCATTACTGGTGAAAATAATTTGATCACTTAGTGCTGGGTTTCTTTACTGTAAAGTTAATTAATAATTATGTTATGCTTATTAATTAATAAGTAATGCCTATTTTAAATCTATATGAATATCCTTTTCCTCATCAGACCTTTACCCAACTAATATAGTATTTTATTCTTTTCTGAATCAAATTTTTTTTTTTTTGAGACATAGTCTCACTCTGTTTCCCTGGCTAGAGTGCAGTGGCATGGCTCACTGCAACTTCAAACTCCTGAGCTCAAGTGATTCTCTTGCTTCAGCCTCCCGAATAGCTGGAACTGCAGGCCCATGCCACTATGGCCGGCTAATTTGTCTATTTTTTGTAGAAACAAAAAGTCTCGGGGTCTTGGTCTTGCTCAGGCTGGGCTTAACTCCTGAGCTCAAGCAATCCTCCTGCCTCGGCCTCTCAGAGTGCTAGGATTACAGGTGTGAGCCACTGTGCGCAGCCTTCCTGAATCAATTATTAAGATGATTATTTCCAAATGGTGATTCTTTTTTTAGTTTTATTTTAAATTGATGCATACTAATTGTACATATTTATGGGGTACAGTGTGATGTTTTGATACATGTATATATTGTGTAATGATTAAATTAGGGTATTTAGCATATCCATCACCTCAAACAGTTACCATTTAGTTATGGTGAGAACACTCAGAATCCTCTCTGTAGTTATTTTGAAATATACAATACAATATTGTTAACTATATGCAAACAAACACTAAAACTTACTCCTTCTATCAAACAGTAATTTTGTACCTGTTGACTAGTCTTTCCCCATTCCCTCCTCTCCCCCTTTTTCTTCCCAGCCTCTGGTAACCACTGTTCTCTCTACCTCTATGAGATCAACTTTTTAAGATTCCACATATGAGTGAGATGAGTGAGAACATAAGGTATCAAATGGTAATTTTCTAATTCCATCATTATTTGTAGATTTATTAATTGGCATTCTACTATAGCGTAGCACTTTAGCTTATCCCCTGTTTATTTGTTCATTTATATATTTATATCATTATGGCTCATGGTTTTACTCACAGAATTACAAGTTGTTAGTAACGTTATTTATTTTCACACTGGCCCTTTTTTTGTTTTTGACGGGTACCAGTAATTCTTTGACTGTTTCCTTGCTTCTTGTGCAACAAGATGTTCCCAGACTCATCTTATATTTTCCCTGCCTCAATCTTAGAGTTAGCCATTTCTGCAAAGAGCCCTGGTTCCTTTCAGAGGAGAATGTTATTTATTTATTTACTTATTTACTTACGTACTTACTTATTTTTAGAGACAGGGTCTTGCTCTGTTGACCAGGCTGGAGTGCAATGGGGTGGCCATAGCTCACTGCAACCTCGAAATCCTGGGCTCAAGTGATCCTTCTGCCTCAGCCTCACGAGTAGCTAGGAATACAGGCATGTGCCACCATGGCCAGCCAAATTTTTTTTTTTTAATTTTTTATCGAGATGAGGTCTTGCTATGTTGTCTAGGCTGCTCTAGGACTCCTGGCCTGGAGCAATCCTCCTGCCTAATCTCCCAAAGTGCTGAGATTGGAGATGTGAACCATTGCGCCTGGCCAAAAGAATGTTATTTAGAAACAAAAAGTCTCGGTATAGTAATGCTTGTTGCTACTGTAGTGTCACTGTTCTATGCACTTTCAGTGGGAAATAAATGTATGTGGATGCACATGTATTTATATATATATCCCCACACATACATACACATATATTTATATGTTTGCGTATCTGTATTAAAGACCATGAGTTTACCTCTAATTTCAGTCTAACACTATAAAGTTTATTCTAGCTTTCTCCCTTTCCATATTTGTCCCTCTTCTCCAACATGGAGTAGCCTAGTTCCTGTTATCCTCAATATATTTACTCTTTTGCTCAATCACATAGATTAACTATGTAGTCAATCTCTTGATCCCACCAGGTTGCTGCCTGATTTGGACACCCTCCTGGCTTGGGCTGCAGCTACTTGTGGGCTGCTCTCCTGCCCATATGCCTTCCTTGTACAGCAGCCTCCACTGCTGTCATGGTGCCTTCTCTCCCCACTCAGCTCCCTGTTTGTGTGGGCCCTTGCCACTGCTGGACTGTGGTCATTGATTAAATTCCCTTATGGAAATAGAAAGATTGAATGGGAACCCATCTTCTTCTTTTCTTTTTTTTGAGATAGGGTCTCACTCTGTCATCCAGGCTAGAGTGCAGTGGTGTCATCATAGCTCACTGCTACCTCAAGTTCCTGGGCTCAAGTGATTCTCCTGCCTCAGCCTCCCAAGTAGCTGGGACTACAGGCATATGCCACCACACCTGGCTAATTTTTAAAACATTTTTTATAGAGATGGGGAATCGCTCTTGCTCAGGCTGGTCTTGAACTTCTGACCTCAAGCAATACTCCTGCCTTGGCCTCCCAAAGTGCTAGGATTACAGGTGTGAGTCACCATGCCCGGCCTTTCATTTTTTTTATAACTTAATTTTGGCCTCTTTGTGCTCAAGCAAATAAAAAAGGAAAATTGACAATTTATAGTGTTTTTTCTTGCTACCCTAAATTTCTCTGTTATATAGCAGATCCTCATTTTTTTTGATAAAAGAAAAATCCTACTTAGAAATGTAATTCAGTCTGTTTCTATTGAAGAAAAATTTATAAATATATTTGGTATTCTGTATTTATTATAGTACAGTGATTAAAAATATTTTTAACATTATTTTAGTCTCAAGAGAGTTTCATACGGTCTAAGTTTCATATTATTTTGCTCAAATAATCATGCAATCATTGGTATAATACATCAGAAATCCTTGAATTAAGGCTCACGTTTTTATTTTTTAGATATTATATTAATAGTTTAAACTTTTATCCTGGCCTTAAAGCAAGAATTAAGAAACTCATTTTCCTTAGAAAACAGAGTCTCAGAGCTGGAGATCTTCCTGTCTACTTTCCTCATTAAAAACAAAACAAAACAAAAACAAAAACTTGAAGCCTAGAAAGAGGAAATGATTTATTTGTTCATGGTCACACATATAGTTAATGTCAACCAAGAATAGAACCCACAGCTTCTCACTTCAGATTCAGTGCTTTTCTACTGTATGCATGTGCTACTGTACTTCATATTTATCATGAGTGGTTTTAGTTGTTAGAAATTATATCATTTAAGATGAGTTTGGTTGCACTTAACATTGACTTAAAAAATTGATTTACTGAGTTAGTAACAGGTAGCATGGTGTTTAGCTCAGTGGTATCATGAAGGACCTGGCTTCTGTCTCTCCTTCACTTTACTTTCTTTATCTACTTGTCTTCCCCTTGTGGTCATAGGGTGGAATTGTATCCTTTCTCATCTCGGAACTGCATACTCTCTCATCCATGTTCAGAGTGAAAGAACGGATTGCTTTTAGAAGTTCTCTCAGAAGACTGTTGAGCTTCTATTCAAGAACCTCCTTCACCCCCTTCAACAAGCCTCTCCTTAAGTTTTTCTTTTAAGAGGTGGGGGTTTCACTGTGTTGCTCAGTCTGGACTTGATCTCATGGGCCCAAGCAATCCTCCTGCCTCAGCCTCCTGAATGGCTGGGATTACAGGGACTATAGATAGGCACATGCCACCACATCTGATCTCTCTCCAAGTCTTTTGAGGCAAATAAGGCAAGGCGAAGATCCTAGAATTATTGATTGTGTCTAGGGATAAGATTAAACTGCTTAGTTCAGGCTCAGTCTACATGCCCCACTTCTAGAATTAGGGAGTAGAACAAGCTTCTCCAAAGCTCTGGGCTATAGTGGGGAGGTATAGTGACCCAAATGAAAATCAGTACAGGTACTAAGAGAAGGGGCAGTGGATGCTGGGGGAGGCACTCACAATATCCAACAGCAACAAACTAACTACGTTTATATGTTTTCAGTGGATTTGGTGATAACAATAATCAAGTTATTTCTATTAATACCTGTAATACTTGTTCATAGAACAATTATTTTGAAAGGACTCATTTTCCATGTAGATAGTAGAGACGTCTTTTGTGGAATTTTTATGTTGTATTTTATTGGGTAGTGAAGTTGACATTCTGAAAAATGAATGCTCTTCAAAATTGACAGGGGATGTAAGATTGTATCATATACCTTTGTCACATGGCATTGAAAGTAACTTTTATTTGCTTATATAGTTAAATCTCCATTTTTACATGGCAGACTGATTTTCCTAACTTGGTTTCTAATTTGTGTTAATTGTGCCTTTACTTAACAAGCAAAGTTTATTTTGTATATATGTCTAACTTGGTTGTGATTATTAGCAACTAGGTTATTACTATGCTGATAATTGGTTCTCAGCATTACATACATTTTTTTTTTTTGCTATATAACTTATATGGTGATTAAATGCAAACCCAGACAGCTTGTGTTTGAATTCCAGTTTTATCACTACTAGCTGAGTGATCCTGTATGCAAAAGATTTCTTAACTCCTGTAAGGCACAATTTTCTTACCTTAAAGTGGGTTTAATAAATAGCCCCTACCTTTTAGAGTTTGTTTTGAACTTTGAAATGAGATAATACATGTAAAGTACTTAGTCTAGTGCCTGGCACAAAATAAGTTGGTTCATTTTGTGGTGATTCCCTCCGTATACTCTTTAAACATTCTCTATTGCTTTTGTGTGTGCGCATGTGCCAATAGAACTTTATAGTACAATTAATGATATGAGTTTTAATCTCAGAGACAATAAATACATCTATTCTGCTTCAGTTTTCTCCTCCATTTTCCCAGATAAGAGAGTGCTAGTATATTATTAATAACAGATTATTTCTTAGGCCACGTGTGGTGGCCTGTAATCCCAGCACTTTGGGAGGCCTGGACAGGAGGATTGCCTTGAAGCCAGGAGTTCAAGACCAGCCAGGTCAACACAGCGAGACCTTGTCTCTATAAAAAAAAAAAAAAAAAAAAAAAAAGGTGGGTGGGGGGGTGTGTCCTGGTAGTCCCAGCTACTCGGAATGCCATGGTGGTGGGAGGATTGCTTAGGCCCAGGAGTTGGAGGCTGCAGTGAGCTATGATTGTACCATAAAAAAAAAAAAAAGGTTATTTTTTAAATTTTTGTGGGGGATATTCATTTAACAAATCTTATTATAAACATTGTTCTAAAAAGGAAGTAATTATGTAAAATGTTTGAGGAATTCATTTGGTTAATAAACAGATTCTTAGTAGTATTTTATAATAAAACCATCTTTTGTTTTTCAGTAAAATTCCTGCCTTTCTAAATGTAGTGGATATTGCTGGCCTTGTGAAAGGAGCTCACAATGGGCAGGGCCTGGGAAATGCTTTTTTATCTCATATTAGTGCCTGTGATGGGATCTTTCATCTTACACGTAAGTGCAGTTGCTTATTTAATCATTGATTTCATTAAGATCAGTGTTTTCTTTCCATTATTGTGGAAATTAGAAATGACTGATTGATAGAAGATTGTTTTTGCTTTACCAGATGAATAGTGGATTTGTCTATAAATTTGTGACTTTAATGTTACTTAGTATTATCTCCATATGTGAAGGCTTATTCCTTAGCAAGTATATGCTGTGTTGTTACTATATTCTAATTGAACTTTATTTCCTTTTCTGGATTAGAGCCATGGATAAATGTTTCTGTGTGGAATTAATTTTGTTGATTGTAAAGCATTTTGAAATTTTCTTCATTTGTAGAACTTTTCTGCATTCTTGTTTTTCTATGTGTTAAGAAGGCAGAATTGATAGAGAAGGGGATTCTAATGATGTCATAGGAGAGAAAGTCATCCAGGTTATCTATTAGAAATGAAAGGATTAGGGAGAAACTATAGATCAGTTAGTTCTTTTTTTGAAAACATTTTTATTTATTTTGTTTTTTTAACAATTTTATTTATTTTATAGTGATGGGATCTCCCTCTGTTGCTGAGGCTGGAATGCAGTAGCATGATCATAGCTCAGCGGGAGTATAGGCACCTGCCACCATGCCCAGCTAATTTTTTTCATATTTTTTTTAAGAGACTGGCCTTTCTTGCTTTGTTGCCCAGGCTGGTCTCAAAATCCTGGCCTCAAGCAATCCTCTTGCCTCAGCCTACTGAGTAGCTGGGATTATAGGTGTATACCACTGTACCCTCTCTAAATCAGCTAGTTCTTATGGAGAGAAAGATATAAAGCAAAGAGAGAAAACAGGTAGAACTGTGCATTGGTTTGGGTTATTTTGACTGCAGAAATGAGCCAATAACAGAGTAATTCTCTGCAAAATAGGAAGGTTTACATTAAGGCTCAGGTCAAGATTGCAGTTTATGCTTATAGCATTATGATGAGCAAATTAATGCAAATTGTGAAAACAGGTTAGACCTGGCAGCTACCTGTGGTCTGGTTCGGTGCTTTTTTTTTTTTTTGAGACAGAGTCTTGCCCTGTTACCCTGGCTAGAGTGCAGTAGAGTCATCATAATTCACTGCAACCTCCAACTCCTGGGCTCAAGGGACTGATCTCAAGGGATCGGCCTCCCAGAGTGCTAGGATTTATAGGCATGAGCCACTGTGGCTGGCCTGGTTCAGTGCTTTTGTTACTGGTTCTCAACTAGATAACCAAAATAATTGAGAGTGAGCATTTAGAAAATTTTATAGCAATCCGACTGACTAATATGAACTAAATAATAAAAATATTGTGCTAGGATTTTTTTTGTATGTCTTTTAAAAAAATTCATTTGCCTGGTAATTCATTTTTATTGTATTTTACAAAAACCTACCACAAATAATTTAAGAATAGTTGATCTGGGTAACTTCACTTTGGGTAAAGATATGGAGAGACATTCTGAGAGGGTTGTGGTGTAAGCAAAGAATGAGGTTGTTTAGTGGCTTTGGGGTTCAATTATGTAGAGAAATGTTAACCTAACGCCTGTACATTGGCAAGAACCTCTGTTTTCCTGACGGTGCGTCTTTCCACTGGTTTTTGTGACTGATGTGAGGATTGCAAGGAGAGGGTAGATTCCCAGGTTTCTGGACTGGGTCAGTTGATTGAATCATGATGCCATTCACTGAGACGTTAAATGCAGAAAGAGCAACAAGTATTGAGAGAGAGATGATTTAATTCAGTTTGGGGAAATATATTGGATATTATTTACCTGGGACATCTGGATAGATGTTTGTCAGAAAGTAGGATTGATAGGGCAAATGTGAAAGAAGGATGGGGGGCAGTAGAACTGAAGATTTGAGTGTGAAAGTGTGCAAACTGATGAGTGGAAAAGATCATAAAATAGAGTAGGATCGAAAATAGGAGAGGATCGAAAAATGAAAGACTCACGGATCCGATTTCCTGATGAGGTTTTAGAACAGGTATGCTGAGTATAAAGGGGTTGTGTGGTTAGGGAGGGATATTTGACTTAGAATTTTCAGAGCTGGAGCAGTTTAGGGTGACAGTGAGGTCCTGCTGATGGCCCGAAACCATTAATAAATGTTAGTAATAAAAATGTCTTTGGTTTTATTGTTTCTTACGTAATATTCCTCTGCTATGTTTTTCCTTTTTTTTTTTTTTTTTGCATGGCAATCCAAATTTATTGAACTACTGATGCTAAGTTATACAAAATTGCACCACTTTAATTAAGGCTTTTAGTTTACATTTGGCCACCTCAAAGTAGTTTTAACATTAGGTTGGTCAATTTAAATACTGTGGCTCCCTGTTGGATAGACACACAATCTTTACATCCAAACGTTAATGCATACAAAGCAACAAGGCATTGTTAAATAAAACAGCAATAGTTACTGCAAATTAGGCCTTGTGACCAATTACACATGATTAAAATTACTTCCCACATTCACATC
>CAUYPO010058287.1:0-17499 GCA_963574435.1 Cheirogaleus major | reverse complement strand
TAGTCCCAGCTACTCGGGAGGCTGAGGCAGGAGGATTGCTCGAGCCCAGGAGTTTGAGGTTGCTGTGAGCGAGGCTGACGCCACGGCACTCACTCTAGCCCGGGCAACAGAGTGAGACTCTGTCTCAAAAAAAAATAAAATAAAATAAAAGTGAAAAATCCTTGAGATATCAGTTTTGCATGGTTTTGTTTTAATATCTATTTCTAAAGTCATACATACATCTATATTTTCAATACTCTGATACCTATTTTCACTCCAGATTTCATTCATAAGTCCAGGACAGGCAACAATAAGTTCTAGGATCTATATTTAAGCCAAAGTAACATTTCTGACATGTGACAATAGTATCAATTTAGGAATTACTTGAGTTATAATATGGAAAATACACAAAGAAACAGGATGAGGAGGTTTGGGCAAGCATAAATGTATGTATTGTATGTAAGTAATAAGGAATCAACGTTTATAGACGACCAGAAAATAGCAAATCTCAGTGGGGAGAGAGATGGCATCTTATCACACATCTAATAAGGTATGAAACACAAGAGTTGTGAGAAACAATCTTATAAAACTCATATCACGTTCCACAGTCCTGAAAAGTGTACTGATTTTGCATATTCTTTACTCCATACTGCTGAATTTGTCACAATGTTATAAAAGCAAATGGTTAGCTAGTAATTGGGATTTTAAAAAGCCTTAATATAGGCCGGGCGTGGTGGCTTTCGCCAGTAATCCTAGCACTCTGGGAGGCTGAGGCAGGCGGATAGCTCAAGGTCAGGAGTTCGAAACCAGCCTGAGCAAGAGCGAGACCCCGTCTCTACTAAATATAGAAAGAAATTAATTGGCCAACTAAAATATAAAAAAAAAAAAATTAAAAAAATAAAAAGCCTTAATATTTCTATGGTAAATGTGTACACATGTCAGAGAAACCAAAGACTATTAATTTAAAACAATATTGTATAAGTGATTCCCCTGAAACTGTGTTCCTCTAAGATTTCTTTTCTCTAACTTGTTCTCCCCTAGACATGAGCATACAATGGGTTTCCTTGAAGAAGAAGGGCAGGAAACCATCTTAAGGCATTTAGAATTGTAGGGCCTGGGCATATGTCCCACTTTGGAGACACAAAGTTAATGTGCCTGGGGTAAATGATTCAATTTCTCCCAATCTCAGTTCCCTCAATATAGCTCTCAGAATTGTTGGGATTAAATTATATGCAAAAAAACACAATAAATCAAAATACATATGAAAATATGGGCTTAAAAATTTATGTACATGAAAAATCTGACAGGACAAGCAACAGTGACTGGATGTTTAAACCACTAAGAGAAATGTTGATAGGCAAGTAGTTTTGCTGAGTAAGAGACTATCATTCCACAGATAACTTTCAGGTCATAAGGGGGAAAAGTAATTTTAATGAAGGAGTCAAGCTATCACTTCCTAAAGTCACTGATCATTCTAAGCATTACTAAAAGTGGAACTATAATAATAACAATAATATGAATAATACTATATGCATCCTGTTGTGATACAATTAGAAGTACATATAGCACCTTTGAGTACTGTTACCAAAAACACTTAGCCTGAATCTAATCAAGTCTTTAAGCCAAACTTCAGATTTATACAGCAACACAGGGGAGAGTGCACCAAGTAAAAGACACACCATTCAGAAGCAGTCAGTACAATTTAGGATGTGAGCTATGTCACAGGACAACTGAACCTGGTTTCCTTGAAAGAAAAGGTATGTGGGTACAACTGACTGTAACTTGTGGACCTTGTTTGGATCCTTGTTTGTACAAACCAATGGTAAAAAGGCACGTTTAGAATAACTGGACAAATTTGAATATGACTTGAATATTAGATGATATTAAAGATTTACTGTTAGTATTCTTAGGTGTTCTCATGGCATTGTGGTTATGCAAGAAAATATTTAGAGATGCAAATGAAATATTTAGGGGAAAATGCCATTAAGTCTTTAATAAACTTTTAGTCTATTAATAGATTTTGAACTCAAGGGATTCTCCTCCTTTGACCTCCCAGAGTGCTAGGATTACAGACAGGAGCCCCCCACCCGGCCTTAATAGATTTTGAAGTCTCAAAGATTTTTAGAGGCTGGGAGAGGTGGCTCACGCCTGTAATCCTAGCACTCTGGGAGGCCAAGGCAGGAGGATTGTTCAAGGTCAGGAGTTTGAAACCAGCCTGAGCAAGAGCAAGACCCCATCTCTACTAAAAATAGAAAGAAATTAATTGGCCAACTAAAAATATATAGAAAAAATTAACTGGGCATGGTGGCACATGCTTGTAGTCCCAGGTACTCGGGAGCTGGGGCAGGAGGATTGCTTGACCCCAGGAGTTTGAGGTTATTGTGAGCTAGTCTGATGCCACAGCACTCTAGCCTAGGCAACAGAGTGAGACTCTGTCTCAAAAATAAATAAATAAATAAATAAATAAGATTTTTAGACCCTTCTGAGCTAGCAAGAGCAACAGCAGGTAAATCAGGATCTTTCCGGGGGCCAAAAAATAAAAAGGCAAATCTTGGTTCGTGTTTTTTCTCAAAATAAGCAGCTTCCATTCTAAAGTCCTCCAAGGGAGAGCAATTCAATATACAGATCTCACGTTCCAGTGGTCCCATGGGCTATTAAGTCTCCACAGTTTTCGTTTTTCCCGCTAAAATCAACCACATTTCAACCTGAGGTGAACTTGCTTTTGTGCAAAGCAATAAAAAGGCTGAATTAAATCCACTCAGCCATTTAGAAATTAGGCGACAAGCACAGAGATGTTTACCCATTTTCCCTGTAGGAAATTTGATGCACTGGTAATTCAAATTTAACTGGACTTCAAACTTTTAATATCCTTTTGCTTTGTCAGAAATAATAGTGAAATAAAGTTTTGTTTTCTTTTCCATTTTTCAGGAATAGAGTGCTTCACAAAAATCATTTGCACACAACCTTTAGACACATCCATTATACACACTCAAATATAAAAATGCAGCCATATACCGATTTTCATTTTGTGATGACAAAAAACAAAGACTGCTCTTTTATCTTGTAGTAAAATGTAAATATGTTGAACACTGAGTAAAAAGGCTACAATAGGGGTACAATTTGAGTTTGAAATGCTACATATAAAAGCAAAAATACGGTTTTCAGTAAAGATAAAATTTTAAATAATAATGGACGTGCCTGACACCTTCAATATAAATTCAGAATCTTACCTAAGAAGAGTAAGAAATACCATTTTGATACTTAGTACATTTAAACTTAAGTACTTTTCTCAAATAAAGTATGAACAAGCAAATTACTTCTGCCTTCATAAGCAAGGAAAAGTTATTTGAATAATACAAAAGATGAAAATCTTGACAAGACTCACAGTTGATATAATTTTGGCCAAGACAAAAATTCCACTTTCTCACTGGGTGTTCCTCGGTAGTGATAAATGACTTAGAGATAAGTTCTTGCTTTACTTGAAGGTGATTGCTAAAAATCAATATAAACATAAGTCTTTCTAAAAAATGTAATAAAAAACTTTTAATAAAATTTAAGTTAAAAAAAGTAGAATATAAAAGCATGTACAGACTAGGTAATAGTGGGGGTACCCAGGTGTTAGTTTTATTATTATTTATATCTTTATTTATATTTTGTAAATATAATTTTGTGTCTATTTAATGTCTGTCTGTTTGTTTTTTTATTTATTGAGAGAGTCTCCTTCTGTAGCCTGGGCTAGAGTGCCGTGGCGTCAGCCTAGCTCACAGCAACCTCGAGTTCCCAGGCTCAAGCGGTCCTCCTGCCTCAGCCTCCCAAGTAGCTGGGACTACAGGCATGTAGCACCACATCTGGCCAATTTTTTCTATTTTTAGTAGAGATGGGGTCTCACTCTTGCTCAGGCTGGTCTTGAATTCCTGAGCTCAAGTGGTCCTCCCACCTCGGCCTCCCAGAGTACTAGAATTACAGGCTTGAGCCACCGCGCCTGGCCTTCTTTAATATTTGATACAAATAGTAGAGAGATGATATATAAGTGTGTGTGCACACATGTATTTGCTATAGGGGTATATATGTGTGTGTTTATATAAAAAATATATAAAACTAAAACATGTCCTTAGTGGTTCTATGTGTAACATTTTCCTTGCAGGATTATGATTTATTAGTACAATGTTATTTACTGATACCCTGTTTGTTCCACAACTGTTTTGCTGCTGTTGCAAGCATTAGGGAAGAACTTTGGCAAAGAAGTCAGGAAAGAAAGCCCTGACTTATTCTTTCTTTTGTTTAAAAAAAATATAAGCTCTAGTGTAGCTTTATTTAAAAACAGGGGGATGGAGGTAACACAGAACCACTTAGCTGCTACCTTGTTTCAATGATATTCTTTGCAGCTTTTCCTACCAAAAAAACCCCACCTAACCTAATATTATCATGTATAGCAAATACAAGACACAAGGCATTTCTGCAAATATCAGGTATCTTGTCACACAGCATATAGCTCCTAAGGAGATAGTTCATAAAAACTATAATAAATCAAGTAGAAACGGCAGTAGACAGTATAGGCATACATGGCAATATGGCTTAACACAGCGCTAATGTCACGAGCGCCTAAACACTGTCCCAAAATGATCTCCAAGGTGAAATAGGCCCTTGCTGCCCTAAATGTATAAGCATCAGCAGATCTTAAGGGATCACTGACTCATCGGGTCCAAATCAGTACGTAACCTGCTCCTCTATTCTCACTCACAGTGGCTTTCCTGCTATTGCCTATAAAGAAGTCTTAGAGATTCCCAACCTTTTTCGGAGCTGAAATTAGTTATTTTCTTGAATACATGCACAGAGTTTCCTAAGGCTTCACAATAGTCATATATACAATTTCTGTTTAAAACGACTTAGTGAATATTACCCTTCACCTCATTCTTTCAAACCTTACCCACAGCATTCAGGCGCTGACTCAGGAAATAGCTATCTGGAACTGTTATCTACCAGGCACTGTACCACGTGCTAGTGGTAAAAAGGTGAGGGTCAGTCTCATCTCTGCTCTCATGGATCTTAGAGAATCCCCCAATCCCACCCCAACCTCCTAAAAACATCTCTTCAACTCCCACTAAAAGGCAAGTTTGACAGTTCTGGATTCAGCATACCAGGACTCACAACTTTATTTCCACAAAGGGTTAGAAGTCACCATGTGGGTTTTCTTCTCGTCAATTGTCTCACCCACCACACAAGACAAACAACTATTTTTTTAATATACAAAGCAGAGAATGAACATCTGGAAGATGACATCAACATGACTCCTCAGTTGCAAAAAGGCAAAATTTTTCCACAGTCTGATGAAAAAAAAATCTGAAATTCTGGCAACATTTTTCCTTTCATGCTAAATGCCAGACTTCTAATATCCCAGAATGAGTTTCTCTATTTTAAATCCATACTTTCAGACTTTTGCTTACAAACAGCTGGCTTACACATACAATCTCATTACTTCACTGTGTCCAGGTTTTGATTTCTTAACTAGAGACAGTACTGAGTCTTTAACAACAGGGCAGGAGCTGTGTTCACTGTCTTCTCACCCCACCCTCACTGGGCACCCATCCACTACTGGGCACCCAGCACATGCCAGCCACTGTTCAAGGCACAAAACACCTACGGGCCTCATATTCTAGTACAGGAAAGACAGACAAATTAAATAAAAGTGTAAATTATACACGCTATTGGAAGAGCATAAGTGCTCTAGAGAAAACCGAAAGCTGGGAAGGGGAACATGGAGTTCTGGGAATGAAGAGAGGGTTCCCGTGGTCAGGAAAGTTCTCCCTGAGAAGGCAGCATCTGAACAAATACTGGAGGAGGAGCAAGCCATATGGCTAATTGGGGCCAGACTGTTCCAGGAAGAGGGAACAGCACATGCAAAGGTTCTGAGTTAGAAGGGTGCCTGCCACCTTGGAGAAACAGCAAGAAAACCAGAATGGCTGGAGAGGCGTAAGCATGAGGGAACACGTCGGGGAAAGAGGTCAGAGGGGCAGTGACGGAGGTAGAATAACAGGCCCCAATATTCGTCAAATTAATAGTAATAAGCAGTAATGAATAGTAAGATAATTAACATTTATTGAGCTCTATGTGCTGAGTGCAATGCCAAATAGGCTAGACACATTATCTTCTTAATAATGAAAAACAATCAACTGCTCCAATATGTATAGAGTTGACTTAATGCTTTAGGACATACATAAAAGTTAAGTCTAAAACTCTATAGGATATATTTCCCAAGCCTTCCCTCCACTCCTCACCCCTACCTCCTGCCTTAGCATGACTAAAGCCTTTGCTAAATGCTGCAATTAATTTAACTTCCCCATGTGTCTTAAAAATAAAATTCCTCATAAATGTCAGGTGTCTTACTTATTTCCAAGTTGTGGTTTTTTTTAATATGATTTTCAAGTCTGTTTCAGTACCACAAGGTTAAAGAGTTCAAATTATGACATGAAAAGTTAATAAAAAGCAGCTTGGGACATTGTATTCAGAGCTGAAATCCCGCTTTAATAACATCCTTTGATTTGTGTAATGAATCCTTTGACATAACTTCTTTCTTTTCTGAAATATATGATATAACTTAGTGTCTCTGAGTGTTACATGTGAAATACATCTACTAGAGCCAAAAGATATATCGTGCATATTGTCCTGCTGGCATGTTCCTTTCTGCTGTATTTTCATTTAAAAGGCATCTTTACATACAGAAAAAAAGCATGCCAAGAGAGCTGGGCTTAATAAACAAAATTAGTGGAAGCAGCACATGTACATTGATAAAGAACTTCAGTAGGTTCTTTTTATTTTTTCTTCACTAAAGTACTTTTAATGAAATAATGTAAATGCTACATAAATAGTGGTTAAACTGCACTGTTTAGGGAATGACTTAGAAAAAGCCAACATGTTCAGTACAGACGCAACCATCTACTTTTTTCTGAAGAGTCTTGATCCAAAGTTGGTTGAATCCAGATTCATAACCCTCATATATGGAGGGCTGACAGCATTTGTCACTACAGAAGTATCCATCTAAAAATAGTTAAGATCATAAATTTTATATTGTGCTTACAATTACAATAGTTAAAAAAGGAGTGGGGGTAGATCCGTTTGTCAGTATGCTCCCAACATAATTCATTAATTCAAATATTAAGCCCTGGCCGGGCGCGGTGGCTCACACCTGTAATCCTAGCACTCTGGGAGGCCGAGGCAGGCGGATCGCTCAAGGTTAGGAGTTTGAAACCAGCCTGAGCGAGACCTTGTCTCTACTAAAAATAGAAAGAAATTAATTGACCAACTAAAAATATATACAGAAAAAAATTAGCTGGGCATGGTGGCGCATGCCTGTAGTCCCAGCTACTTGGGAGGCTGAGTCAGTAGGATCATTTGAGCCCAGGAGATTGAGGTTGCTGTGAGCTAGGCTGACGCCATGGCACTCACTCTAGCCTGGACAACAAAGTGAGACTCTGTCTTAAAAAAAAAAAAAACAAAGATAATAAGACCAAAGAAAGAAGATTGTTCTTATTTTACTAGATGTTTGATAAATGTTTAATAGAATTTTAAAATTAAATTTAAAGAATTAAGAAAAAAAGTAGCTTTCTAAATTTGAAACTAACAAATTGAGTATTTGTATTCCAGGTCACTGTAACCAGTTCTTTCTGAACATAAATACCACTCTTGGATGTTAAAGAACTTTCGCTGACAGAAAGTAATATCTTTTTCTTCTCTAGAAAGAAAAAAATATGGCAGATAACCATAAAGAGTTTTTTTAAGCCCATCAACAATAGAAACATAAATTATTCTCTGATCCTTACATAAAGTGTTAGCCCCTTTTAAAGACTGCAGAAAGATTTTGTGTTGGTTTGTAGAAAGCACTTTAACCCAACTCTAATTCCTACTAGCCCCCACTAATCTCATGTTTCTAACACATACAACAGGCCATGTTCACTTGGACATCTCCAAAATCTATGGCTGTACTTGCTTCTAAACAAATTTACTTCCTCCCCATCACCAGAAAGGCTTCCTCTCCAAATACCCTACTTATAACTTCCAAGGCTAAAAATGTTAGTCATAAATGACTCTGAACTTTGGTTTTATCCCCAACTTAACGGCCAACTTCAGGTGTTTCTTCCTTTAAAAGTGTCTCTGGCTTCACTTTTCTTCTTCATCCCTGCTATCTTCACTCTAACTAGATTCACAACTAACATATGCTAAACTGCAACGGCCTCCAGCTCATCTGCCTACTGTCAGAACTTTCCTCCCTTCAATTCATCCTACATTTCATTGTTTTTCTATATTTTCCTCAACATATCACATTCATCAAGACACTCTCCCATTTGAAAATGGAAAGCTTCCCATTGCCTACTGCATACAGTTCAACCTCTTCTGCCTAGCTTTCAAGACCTTCCATTGATTGGTCCCAGACTACCTACTCAACAGAGATCTTTCATTCTAGTTATCTCCTCAGTGTTGGTTACAGATGGCCATGTTCATTAATGACTCCATATCTTTGCTTCTAACTGCAATAACTTTTCTCTTCCATACTCTTACCCAAATCATACCTATTTTCCAACTTTACTATTAATATAAGGTTTACTTCCTTTTCACATACATAACTCTTTTCCAACAGTGAGAATCTAGATCCCATTATCATCAACATATGTACTTAACAGGCATACCTCATTGTACTGGGCTTCACACATATTGTGATTTTGACAAATTAAAGGTTTGTGGTAACCCTGAGATAGCAAGTCTATCAGTGCCATTTTCCAACAGCATGTGCTCACTTGGTGTCTCTGTGTGATGTTTCAGTAATTCCTGCAATATTTCAAACTTTTTCATTATTATCTGTTATGATCATCTGTGACCAGTGATCTTTGATGTCACTATTCTAAATTTTTTGAAGTGCCATGAACTGTGCCCAAAGATGGCAAACTTAATTAATAAATGTTCTGACTGCTCTACTGACTGGCCATTCCCTGTCTCTCTCCCTCTCTTTGGGCCTTCCTATTCCCTAAGACACAACAATATTGAAATAAGAACAATTAATGATCCTACAATGGCCTCTAAGTGTTCAAGTAAAAGGAAGAGTCACACATTTCTCACTTTAAATCAAAAGATAGAAATGTCCCTTAATACTTTGAAATTAAAAAGAAAAAAACCTAGAAGTGATTAAGTTTAGTGAGGAAGACATGATGAAACCAAGATAGGCAGAAAGCTAGGCCTCTTGCACCAAACGGGCAATTGTGAATGCAAAGGAAATACTCTTGAAGGAAATCAAAAGTGCTACACCAGTGAACGTAAGAATGATAAGATAGCAGAACAGTCTTATTGCTAATATAAAGAAAGTCTGCACACAAGATCAAACAAGCCTCAACATTCCCTTAAGCCAAAGTTTAATTCATAGCAAGGCCCTAACTCTCTTCAATTCTGTGAAGGTTGAGAGAGGTTAGGAACCTGCAGAAGAAAAGCTGGAAGTGATAAGGGTGTGCCTGTAGTCCCAGCTACTTGGAAGGCTGAGGCAGGAGGATGTCTTGCATCAAGGAGTTCGAGGGTGTAGTACCCTATGATGGCACCTGTGAAATACCCACTGTACTCCAGCTTGGGCAACACAGTGAAACCTCATCTCTAAAAATAAATAAATTTTTATTTAGATTTTAAAATAAAGAAAAGTTGGAAGCTAGAAAACAGTTCATGAGGAAAAGAGGAAAGAAGCCATTTCCCTAACATAAAAGTGCAAGGTAAACCAGCAAGTTATCCAAGAGCTATAGCTAAGATCACTGATGAAGGTGGCTACACTAAACAATAGATTTTCAATGTAGGCAAAACAGCTCTCTCATGGAAAAAGATGCCATCTAGTACTTTCATGGCTAGAGAGAAGTCAATGTCTAGCTTCAAAGCTTTAAATGTCAGGCTGACTTTCTTATTAGGGGCTAATGCAGCTGGTGACTTTAAGTTGAAGCCAGTGTTCATTTGCCATTCTAAAAATCCTAGGACCCTTAAGAATTATTCTGAATCTACCTTGCCTGTGTTCTATAATGGAACAAAAAAACCTGGATCACAGCACATCTGTTTACAGCATGGTTTACTAAATATTTTAAGCCCTCTGTTGAGACCTACTGCTCAGAAAAAAAGATTTCTTTCAAAATATTACTGCTCATTGACAATGTACCAGGTCCCCCAACAGCTCTGATGGAGATGTACAAGGAGATTAATGTTGTTTACATGCCTGCTAACACAACATCCATTCTGCAGCCCATAGATCAAGGAGTAATTTCAACTTTTACACCTTATTCATTAAGAAATACATTTCATAGGACTACAGCTGCCATAGATAATGATTCCTCTGATGCATCTGGGCAAAGTAAATTGAAAACCTGGAAATTATTTACCATTCTAGGTACCACTGAGAACATTTGTAATACACAGGATGAGGTCAAAATATCAACACAAACAGGAGTTTGGAAGAAATTGATTTTAACCCTCATGGATAAATTTGAGGGGTTCAAGACTTCAGTGGAGGAAGGAACTGCAGATGGGGTAGAAACAGAAAGAGAACTAGAATTAGAAATGGAGCCCAAAGATGTGACTGAATTGCTACAATCTCATGATAAGGCATGAAAAGATGAGGAGTTGCTTTTTATGGAAGAGCAGAGAAAGTGGTTTCTTGAGATGGAATCTACTCCTGGTGAAGAGCTGTGAAGACTGCTGAAATGACAACAAATGATTTAGACTATTACATAAAGTACAGTTTATAAAGTGTGGCATGGTTTGAGAGGACTGACTTCAATTTTGAAAGAAGTTCTACTGTGGGTAAAATGCTATCAAATTGCATTGCATGTTACAGAGAAATGTTTCATGAAAGGAAGAGTCCATGAATGTGGCAAACTTTACTGCTGTCTATTTTAAGAAACTGCCACAATCACGCCAACCTCTTCAGCAACCACCACCCTGATCAGTCAGCATTAACACTGAGGTAAGACCCTCCACAAGCAAAAAGATTACAACTTGCTGAAGGCTCAGATAATCATTAGCATTTTTAAGCAATAAAGTATTTTTTAATTAAGGTATGTACATCATATTTTTATACATAATGCTATTGCAAACTTAATAGACTACAGCATAGTGTAAACATAACTTTTATATGCACTGGGAAACAAAAAAATTCATGTGACCCACTTTACTGCAGTGGTCTGGAACTGAACTTGCAATATCTCTGAGGTATGCCTGTATTTGATCAGTCTCTCTATAGGTAACCAATCTCTTGTCACCACAACCATACCCCAGTAAGAACACCCTCCTCATCTCATTCAGGTTCTAAGTTACCACCTGCATCATTGCCCCATATCACCCTTCCCCCAAATATCTCCCTCCCTCTGCTCAGGTTCCAATATCCTATACCAAGTTGGCTGCCACTGCTACTCCCGAAACAAGTGTGCTCACCTTCCTTCCCTGCAACTCACTCAGGATTTAACACCCCTTACGTGGCATAAGAATGCCTTCCTCACTCTTTTGTGTCCCAATATTCCATGCTGGGCAGCCACCATTGCTTCCCCTGCCACACCACTGCCCAAAATGCACGCCCTCCTCACCCTGCCTGGAATCCAATGCCCTGTACCAAACTGTGCTATCCCCCCTAGACTTTAAAAATTACAACTGGCTCAGTTCAATTAGCCTATGCAAGAGCTTTCAGAGTAAAAAGTTCCAGCTTTTGAACACTAAAGACAGTTGTGAAAAATCAGATAAAATGAAGTAAAGAGAAATGGGATAATGACAACAATAACCTTTGTCTATTTCAAACTTTACCTTATACCAAATTTATGCTTTAAAAAAGGAGCAGAAATTCTTTCCTCCCTTCCTACTCAGGATCCCAAGTTTATAATAGTATTATTAGGTCAGCTACATTCTACCATTTCTATGAAGAAATGCATTTCAAGTTGTAAACTAATATAAAGACAATTTTTTTGGAAAACCACACTTAACTTTTATTAAACCTTTTACCTAAAAGGATTCAAAGTATTGCAAAATCAGTTTATGAGTGGTAGATTATTTACATAAGTAGGAAGAAAATAAAGAAAACCCACACAGAAAATAATTTTGGACAATATTAAAAAGAAATTCTGAAAAGCACATACTTACAGTCACATGATACTTGAGATAATAATGAATAATCCAGGCCGGTATAAGTACATGAGTAAAAGCAAAGAGACTGTTTCGGTATACCTTATAGACCTGGGGAAATAAACACATGCACAAAATAAATATATTTCTTTTTTTATGTTTGTGGCAGGAAAAAAAAGTATCAATGATATAACAATGTCATGATTAATTTTACATATAAATGGTACATATTTCCTTATAATCTGTAGCAAACCTCCTCCACTCAAATATTTTTACTAAATGTATGGCCTGCTAGAAATAGGTACAGAGTCCAGACCAAACCACACCTAAGATGAGTAGCATTTTGTAAGAGCATGGTATGGCATTTATAGATGTAATACTTTTTTTAAAAGACTTCTAAAAATATCCTTATTATAACTTTGTTAAAGATAAAACAGCAAAAATAATGAAAGAATAATCTTAATGGATTTAACCACAGTAATCAAACCTACAGAATTTTTCTGGTAAAGTCATCTCCCTAATTTATCAATTTCAGATACCCATAATCAGCACCACTTTCGTCATTCTAGGTGTAAGGCAAAAAAGCTTGAGCACACCTGTGCTGGAAAAAGAATGTTTTACATACTGAGATAGGGTATTCTAAGCTCACTCTGAGATACCTTCTGACACACTATTTTAAAAGAGAAATGAACTAATGAAAATTTCCTATGGCAGCCAATTTAATTGAAATATCCCTATCCTTTTGGGAAAAGACAATATAGAGTTTAAGTATTGTAACAGACATGATTATAAATGAAAACATTTACTCAAAGTAAAGTAAGATTAATTTTAACAAATGATTATTTACTTCCTAGGTCACTGGATAATGAGTGGGATGTCAACTTTCAACCAGTGACTGCCAAAACCAACAGATAACATCAAGGATACAAAAGGTGAGAGGATTAAATGAGACAGAGTAGAATTTTAGGCTGGGGGCGGTGGTGCACTCCTGGAACCCTAGCACTCTGGGAGGCCCAGGCGGGAGGATCTCTTGAGCTCAGGAGTTCACGACCAGCCTAAGCAAAAGCAAGACCCATCTCTGCTGAAAATAGAAAAAACTAGCCCCGCTTGGTGGCGCAGGCCTGTAGTCCCAGCTAATGGGGAGGCTGAGGCAAGAAGATCGGTTGAGCCCAGGAGTTGGAGGATGCTGTGAGCTAGGCTGATCCCCCAGCACTCTAGCCCAGGCAACAGAGTGAGACTCTGTCTCAAAAAAAAAAAAAAAAAAAGTTGAAGTTTACTACTATAAATAAGTATCTTACACCACTTTCTCAGAAAAATGTACATCAATTCTGTTGCAGTAGACTTTGTTGGACAATAAGAAAGTATATATATATGTGAATTTCAACATGAACTCCTTCAATTCCTAGCCCTGTGACCATAAGTGAATCGCTGAATTTTTGTAGACCACATTTAAAATGAGGATTAGGAATAGTTTCTAGTTTACAGGAGTAAAGAAATTAAGCAACACATGTAAAACCCTTAGCAGAGCGCCAGGCACATAGCAAGCACCCAAGTGTTACCTATCAGTATTATTACTATTATTATTAGCCAGTGTTGTGGGTAACTTAAAGCAATTCTGAGATGTAGCGTTCATCATCCATAATTGGTGTGATTTAATTAACATATCTCAAGAAAATACCCACAGATCCTGCAAATAAAGACAGTCCTTCAATGAATGATTTTCTTCACAATCCGGAAATGTCACTTTTTAATGAAACATTGTGTTAAAAGTACATAGTAGTGGTTTAGAAAGGTACCTCTTGAATATGACTCGCTATGCAAACCAGCGGGACCCTGTCTCTAATGGTGACCACATGGAGCTATACCACAGGTTAGGGGCAGTGTTACTTGGTCTCTAGAACCTCAGTCTTAAAGTTAGATAAGTACCCTCAAAGATTAAAATCACAGAATTTTAACTCTGGTGAGTCCTTGGCTATTATTCTGAGGGAAGATTTCTACAGTCGAAAGAGAACCAAACGTGCATGTAAAACGTAAGATTCGCCTCCTTCTCACTACACTTGACAGCAAAAAGGCATGATTCTCTCAAACCCATACATGCTTCTGAACTCCTGACTCCAAGCCCCTGGACTCTTGCGACAGGACAGTGTCCCTGGGCACAGAGCGGTGTCAGTCCCTGGTGTGGCTGCAATGAGCGGACGTCCAGTGGCCGGGCTGGCGTCCGCGGTGGGGTCTGTGTGTGGGGACCCGGGAGGTCCGTCACTCACCATGTTTCTCCAGGGGCTTCCACTCTGCAAAAACTTATTCCAGAATGCCTCCATAGGCCACGGCTTCCGTGGGGGCAGCACTGGCTCCCGAGGGCTCAGCTCCTGGTCCTTCAGCCATCGCCTTCTCAGCTCTCGCAGCTGCTGCAGCCGCAGTTTCTCATCCGGCGTGTACCCCGACATGTCGCCGCTGGTACCAAGGCAAAAGGACACGGCGCGCCCACGAGCTAGGATCTTACCACTTAATGCGCGCTCCCGCTCCGTAAAGCGACCTTGCGAGGACGCCTGGGAGCCGCGCGCGGTTATGGCGTCACACCCTGGCGGCGGCCCAAATTCCTCTCGAGGAAAGCAGGGTCCGGGCATGCGCAAAACCCTTCACCCAGCTCCCCTACCCACCCTGCTTTGTGGGTCCAGATTAGGAGCCGGTGGGAGTGCGAGGGCTCTTAGTTAAGGGGTAAGGGGAGAAAATGACATATAAGAAGAAAGTATGCGAGTTCAAAAAGCTGGAGGGTTTGAAAAGGAAGAAAAACTTGTATACTGGGAGCAGGAAGCATGAGCATATGTATTTCAGTGACTAGGATTTCCATATGCAAAATTCTTTGGTTGCCTCTCCCACCTAAGAATTCCTCTTCCCATGACCTACAGAAAGCCTGTGAAGATAGTTAAATCCAATTTCAAATCCCAGCTGTGCTCTTAACCGGTAAAGTTACCTTGAGCAGCTGTCTCAGTCTGTCCATCTGTACAAAGGAAGTAAAGAGCATAGCTTAATATCTGGATGCATTCACCCTTTCACCCACCAATCCCACTTCCAGGACTCTATCCCACAGATATGTGTTAAAAATATGAAAGGGCATGCATGACTATTCACAGCAGTATTATTTATAATAGCAAAATACTTGGAATTACCCCTAAATTCCTCAATAAAGGACTGGTTGAATAAGTTATAGTACAGCTGTAAAAAGACAAAATTACAACAAATTTAGTTTAAATGTCATAATTGGCTTTTATTTGTGATTCCAGAATTGAGCAACCACCTCACTCCATGAAGTAGAATGAGCGTTCTGATGAGCCTCTGAGCAAAGGAGACTGGCTTTACAGACAGAAAAGGGCTGCAGAAAGCAGAAACAGAACAAAGAGTAGATGGATCATTTTAAAGTTACTTTCCTTACTGGGTTAAAGCAGAAGGGACTTCCTCATTTTACTGGCTCAACTTGACTAGAATCTCCTATTTTTTGGAAATTGGCCCATTTCGAAGTTCAATTTTATTATTTATGTGGCAATTAGAACAAGTGACTCTGTTATGGTTTGATCTGCTCTTCTGTGGCCTAGTGCATGAGGCTAGTCCAAAACAGTGGCCTCCCATAAATTTTATTTCACACAACAAAGCAATGGAATGCTAATGCAGTGGTGAAAGTAATAAGGAAGAACTCTATATGCAACTGTGGAGTGATCTCCAGAATACATTAAGTGGAAAAAAATTAATGGAGAGAAGCTTATATAGTATGCTATCTTTTATCCAAACAAAAAGGGGAAGGTAGTGGTAATATTAAATATATATACATATTTACTTAAATTTAAAAATAATGAAAATAAGGCCGGGCACGGTGGCTCACACCTGTAATCCTAGCACTCTGGGAGGCCAAGGCAGGAGGATCCCTTGAGGTTAGGAATTCAAGACCAGCCTGAGCAAGAGTGAGACCCTGTCTCTACTAAAAACAGAAAAATTAGCTAGGTGCGGTGGTACATGCCTCTAGTCCCAGCTACTAAGGAGGTGGAGGCAGGAGAATCACTTGAGCCCAGGGGTTTGAAGTTGCTGTGAGCTAGGCTGATGCCATGGCACTCTAGCCCAGGTGACAGAGCAAGACTCCATCTCAAAAAAAAAAAAAGGCCGGGCGCAGTGGCTCACACCTGCAATCCTAGCACTCTGGGAGGCCGAGGCAGGAGGATCGTTCAAGGTCAGGAGTTTGAAACCAGCCTGAGGAAAAGCGAGACCCTGTCTCTACTAAAAATAGAAGGAAATTAATTGGCTAACTAAATATATATAGAAAAAGTTAACTAGGCATGGTGGTGCATGCCTGTAGTCCCAGCTACTTGTGAGGCTGAGGCAGTAGGATTGCTTGAGCCCAGGAGTTTGAGGTTGCTGTGAGCTAGGCTGACACCATGGCACTCTAGCCCAGGTGACAGAGTGAGAGTCTGTCTCATAAAAAAAAAAAGAAAAGAAAATGAAAGAATTTTTTTAAAAAATGTTTACCTATAGGGGAGGAAAGGAATAGGATGGAGGAGACAGGGATACAAGTTAGAAATCTCTGAAAATATCTTATTTCATAAATTTGACTTTAGAACCATGTTCTATTTCATATTGTTAAATTAAACTAAATTTGGCTTGAGGACGCCTCTGTACTTTTTAGTCTTTATGTAATAAACCGCAACCCAATTTAGTATGCAAACTAACTGAAAGCCCACTTTAGGAGTATACCTTTGTACCAAATAGCTGAATCTCAGCCAACCATAGTAGCCAGGCTTTAGTTAATCACAGGCAGCCAAGTAATCAGACCATGTTCAAATAAGGAAAATGCCAAGCTGTAGCCAATCAGCTGTTTCTGTACCTCTGTTTTCTGTCCATAAATGCTGCCTGCCACTTTGTAGAGCAAAGCTCTCTGAACCCCCTCTGGATCGGAGGGTTACCTGATTCTCGAATTGTTCTTTGCTCAATTAAACTCTGCTAAATTTGTCTACAGTTTTTATTTTTATTTATTTATTTATTTTGAGACAGTCTCATTCTGTTTCCCGGGCTAGAGTGCCATGGCGTCAGCCTAGCTCACAGCAACCTCAAACTCCTGGGCTCAAGTGATCCTTCTGCCTCAGCCTCCCAAGTAGCTGGGACTATAGGCATGCGCCACCATGCCCAGCTAACTTTTTCTATATGTTTTTTTTAGTTGGCCAATTAATTTCTTTCTATTTTTTAGTAGAGACGGGGTCTCGCTCTTGCTCAGGCTGGTCTCGAACTCCTGACCTCAGGCAATCCTCCCACCTCAGCCTCCCAGAGTATTAGGATTACAGGCGTGAGCCACCACGCCCGGCCTACAGTTTTTATTTTAACAATATCATAACACAAAATTAAATTTACAAAAAAGCA
>CAUYPO010058285.1:0-10121 GCA_963574435.1 Cheirogaleus major | reverse complement strand
TTTTAAACTATAATCTGGGTACTGCTAAATTGGTCTCTGAAAAGCTTATGCTAGATTACATTTTAACAAACAGTGCTCTGGGCACAGTGGCTCACAACTATAATCTCAGCACTTTGGGAGGCCAGGGCAGGAGGATCACTTGAGATTGAGACCAGCCTGGGCAACATAGTGAGATACCACCTCTATAAAAATAAAAAATAAAAAAATTAGTAAGGTGTAGTGGTGCGCCTGTAGTCCCAGCTACTGGGGAGGCTGAGGCTGGAGGACTGCTTGAACCTAGGAGTTCGAGCTATGATCATGCCACTTCACTCCAGCCTGGGCAACAGAGCAAGATCCTGACTCTTAAAAAAAATAAATGGTATATGAGAGAACCTATTTTTGCATACCCTCATGAACATTGTAGATAATAGCAGCCTTTAAGTATTTGTTAATCTGATAGGTTAAAAATATTTTCCTTTAATTTGTATTTATTTCATTAGTGAGTTGTAGCATTTAGGCCTTTTGAATGTGATCTTCCATTTGTGTCCATTTTTCTTATTGTCTAAGAATTTATTGTATACTAAGAAAAATATTAAATACTTGGTACATGAAATTTATTGGACTTTTCCTTTGTATGGCTTCTGGTGTCATGTCACTCCCAGAAGGGCTTTCCACACTTTGAGAATGTGCCCACAGATTCTAGTTCAGGAAGTTCATGGTCATCATTTCCCCGAGGCATAAAAGCTGATAGGGTGATGGCCTTATTCTGTGCCCTCTGTTGTATAATGCTTAAAATCTTCATGTATTGCATTATTTAATTATATAAATATATATCTGTTAAATTGATGTTAAGTCCTTTTTATAAATGTGGATTTTTGTTATAGATACCATTTTATAAAACTGGAAAACTTAATGCCTGTATTGAAAAATATGGAGCTAAGGTAAGTTTTAAAAAAGGATAATAATTCCAGATGTTTATATTGATTATGTGTTCAACTTCTTTAGTCAGCAAGTGAAAATTGGAGTATCTTTCTCATAAATCATTGCTATGCATGTGAAAGAACCCAACGGTTTTTTCCAAAAAATTATTTTGTGCACATTTAGTATAGAAAGAGGCAAAGAGGCTTGTGTTTTTTTGGATACTTTATTGCAGCCATTTATGTGGCATAATCTCATTTACCATGTATTAATATATCTTCAAAGAAGTGAATTTCCTATTTTCACATATGAAGAAAATGAAACTCAGCAAGGTAAAATTATTCTCCGCAATCATATAGCTAATATGTGAAGGAAAAAAATTATAAATTGTGTAATGGTGATGAGCTTCTGGATCTTTGCAAGGAAAAAGATGAATACATGGGGTTGAGTACCACTCTGTGTCTCAGTAAATCAAGTCATGGAGCTATGACTAGAGGTCCCTTTGTGCCTCTGCATGTAACTCTGAGGCACTCATTGGTTATTCTAACAGCCTGTCCAGCCGTAACTGCTGGCCTCTGTTCCTAGATCTATTGGGGTTCAGGATAATGAAGTTTCTAGTCGTCTCTAAAATGAGATGCTGCCTTTAGGTTCTAGAAGAATAATAAAGTCTCAGAAATGGTGCTTTCTATTTCCCTTTGAAGTCTTTGAATAACCTGAAAGCCAGTTTCAGACATCAGTTACAATCTGGGAAAACAGTATTGTTTAGTGGCAATGAGGAAGGATTATGTTTAAATCTTTTTGCTGAGACATGTCTTTGGTCATCTAAGGATTCTGGTTACCCTGAAAGGCCATTTATGAACTATGAGAACCAGATTACAATATATCATTCACCTAGAATAAAGACCTATGTCTTTAAGCAATCTCTAGAAAATTCTATTCTTTATTATGGAAAACAGGTCATGGTTTAATGAAGACCCCTTAGCTCCTGGAGAATTTAATCTTCTTATTAATATACTGATTTTAAAAATCTGTTGCTGTAGAATCTGTGCGTAAAAATTGGAGGAAGGCCAATTTTGGGACATCACACAACAAAGAACAGTGGTCCCCAATAGACAGGAAACCAACAAGATGAGCCTTAGGATTTCCCCAGCTTCTTGATTATAGAGGATTTCTAGGCTGCAGTGCAGGGAGGGGCAGGGGGCAGGGGGTATCTAGTAAGAGTCTGCTAATCTCCCTAAATTGAGAAGACAGACTTGGGAGTCCAGGGAGGCCAAGGCAGCTAGAGTTTTCAGGGGCAAAGTACCAGAGAGGAGAGAGCTGCATAGAGAACAAACTCAGGAGATCAGCAGAGGGTCCCTCTTGAGTATTCAGGTGAATACAGCTTAGCAAATGCACGTAAGGAAACTGCCCAAGGCTGGGGAAAAGGCCAAAGCTGTTTGCCATAAAAACGTCTTTGAAAATATAATCCAGGAAAAACAACAACAACAACAACAAAAGGCTGCCATTGCCTCGGTGAGAACAAGTATCCGAATACTTTTCACATAATGACAAAAAGAATACCTACAATATGATTTTTAAGATGAATTCTAAACATCAAAACAATTACATTCTGAGTGTAATAGGTAGCATTTCAGTACAGCAGATTCTTCTATAAAGTCATTTTGTTTAACATTGTTTCATTATAATGTTGAGAAAAAAAATTCAATTTCCGCACAAGGCCACTTTGTGGAGTTTGCATGTTCTCCTTATGTCTGTGTGGGTTTTCTCCAGATATTCTGGTTTCCTCCCACATCCCAGAGATATGCACGTTAGGTGAATTGGAAAGTCTAAATTGTCCCAATCTGAGTGAGTGTGGCTGTGAGTATACCGTGAGATGGAATGGCATCCCGTCCAGGATTGGTTCCCATGTTAAGCCCAGAGCTGCTGCAATAGACTCTGGCTGCCTACCACTCTGAACTGGAATAAATAAGTTGGAAAATTAATGAATGAATAAATGCATACAAATTATTATAAAAATTCATGAAGTGTACGATAATCATACAAGTGCACCACAATAAATGATGTGGTATGAAAACACTCAGGGAACCTGCCACATTTTTCATTACTTGTTTTTGAACTACATGGTGGTAGGAGGTACTCCTGAGAATTTTCACTTTGCAAACATTTATTCCTTGATTTAACACACCACCACTGTGACCACTGTCACTGATTCACCAAAAATTGGGTAAATAATTATTTCGTTTTTATTAATCATTCTTAAATGTATGTTTAGTTCACATTTATTTCAATGTTTAATAAAAGTGCTTTAGGTCTTTATTTCAAAGTTTGGTGATGTTTTTGTGACCAGACTGTGCTATAGGAACTTAACTCTTATTTATATCAAGTAGCCTATGATAAAATTGGTTTTGCTATATGTTGTTTCACTTAAAGTCACAGTTTTCAAAAATCTGTTGATGACGTTGAGTGGGGACTTACCATATTGATTTAATAAAGCAATGTTTTTGCTAAGCACCATCAATTTTTATGTATTTTATAAGAAAAAATGAAAAATTAAAACTATCACCCACAGTCCTTATACAATAATAAAAATGCTTACTTTGTGCTATATTTTTCCATTCTATTCACACCTTTGACTTCATTAGTGCAAGGAGTCACATTGCCAAAATATTTAAAATCTTTCTGTTTATACTCTTATTCTTTTTCCATTTATCCCAGTTTCTCATTCCAAGTAAACTTGTTTTGTCCCATTTACCAGACTTCCAGATCCTGAATTCTTTGTTATTCACGGACTTTCTTCCATACTCACTTGCATTTTCCTACCCTCATTAAGCCTTTATGGTTATGCTCAATTTTTCTTTATGTGGATACTTTTCACATAACAGTAATCATAGTAAGCAGATATTCATCGAACACTTATAATATGCCAAGCACTCTACTTATTTCTGGGGGTAAAGCTGTGAACCAGATAGTCTCTGCCCCCAGGAATTTTATAGCAGGAAAAAAAATCTCTATCTTTTCAAGTTTTTGGAAGAATTTGTATGAAATTTTTGAAATTTTTGAAGAGTTTGTATGAAACCACTGTTCTTTGTTGTGTGACATCCAATATCTTGTGAACCATCATTTCATATAAGTTCAAATAACCAGTTTTTTAGACATTTTAAGTGGGAGAATGAATCTGGTTTCTATTACTTAATGGTCAGAAGTGAAAGTCTTAATTTTTAAAATTCTGTACAAATAGAGATACTCTGTTGGTTGCATGTGTGCCTATGTAAATATTTAATTGTTTTGTGATGTTGAACTAAACTGAACCATATTGAGAAATATCACAAGATCTTTCTGTTCTAGATTCCTCTGTGTGGAGCAGAACACAAAGTCAAGTTGAAGGTTCTTAACACAGGAGCTCTCAAAGTTTAGGCTTATTGGGACAGGGTAAGCAGGTAGAATTTGGCCATAATAGCTTGACAGTAGTAGTAGTTTTGAAGTGGATATCTTATAACACTTCTTTAACTTTAAAATCATTTAGGGTTAGCTATAGCAGAGACTATAATTTTTATCCAGAGTAGCCCATTTTGTTGGGTAGTGATCTAAACATCTAGTCATTTCCTTTGAGTTTATAGGGACATAGAAATTGCTCTAAATCTTCCAATATTTTGCCCCTTAATATTTTTAGATGGAGGCTCCACAAAGAGTAATTCCAGTAATTCTTCAAAACTGCCTTTCATATTCATTCATGGCTAGACTTGCTCCAGCCTGGAATAGAACTGGCCATCTCTTGGTACAAGGTAACTTTATCTCATTCAGTCATTGAGGTTTTCTGAATTAGATTACTTCTATTGTGTGCATCTGTTTTTAATTTCAAGATAATTTCAATTTTAGGGAATAATTCTTTTTATTTCAAAATATTAAGGGGATGCAAATGTTTTTGGTTACATGGATTGCTTTTGTAATGCTTGAGTCATCGCTTCTCGACCTTTTGGCTAAGATCAAATGTAATGCTTGAGTCACAGCTATAAGTATGCCCATCACCCAAATAGTGTTTACTGTACCTGTTAGGTAGGTTTTCTCCCATCCTCCTCCCTCCTCCTTGCTTGATTTCCACTGAGTTTTACTTCCTCCGTGAACATGTGTGCTCATTGGTCAGTTCTAATTTAATAGTGAGTACATGTGGCATTTGTTTTTCCATTCTTTAGATATTTCACTTAGGACAATGGTTCCATTCTCCAGTTCCATCCAAATTGTTGCAAAAGGCATTAATTCATCTTTTTTGTGGCTAAGTAGTAGTACTCCATGATATGTGTGTGTGTATGTATGTATGTATACTTTTTGAATGATTATGTTTTTTCTCTGAACTTTCATCAGATATTCCTTTGCATTTCAAAGTATTTTTCTTAGCTTTGATAATTTGACATCAAGCATAATTGTATTTATCAAGCATGATTATTTATGAGTTATAATAATATAGCATATTCTGCAAATTTTTTAAGGAAGAGATTTTCTTTCTCAGATGGGAAAACAAAGTGCTGTTGGTAAGTACAAATGCTTACATCAATATATAAAACATTAATATAATTAACAGTTAAAACAATGTTACAGATCATTGGGTTGTTACAATCTTTTGATGGTTTGGTTATATCAGAGTTTAATCAGATATTATTGTAATCAGAATTTCACCTGGGAAATCACTTCTGGTTCAAAATACATATCCTACTTATATGAGAAAAATTTACTAATCATAATTGGAAAAAGTTTTATTTTCTCTACTTAAAGAAAATTATAAGTATGAAAGAGTTTATTCTATAGGCACTGCATAGTTTCCAGAATCATATCAAAAATTTTTTAGTGCTGATGTAAGTCAAACTTTATTTCTTATGAGAAGAATATGATTGTTTTTCTACTTTGAAAAAAAAAGGTTGTCTAAAGAGGCACAGATGATCCAAAGTATATAGTTTACTGTATGGCCTAATCTGATTCTTTCATCAGTTTGCATGGTTGTATGTCAGGTAGATAGTTTCCTAAACAGTAGTCCAGAGATAGTAGATAGGTGGGAATCCTGAGCCCACAGCAGATATTATTAATCAATCATGGTAGCTCTTCCTATCCTTTGGGCATAGCCTTAAAATCCTGACCTGTAATCCACAAATATTTGATCTGAGTTGGCTTTCCAGCTAAAGCTTTTTTGTACTAGTTTTACATTTCAGTCACTGTGGGCAGTCACTGTGCTCTAACTCTATATGAATGGGTTCATTCCTAAATCTAGTTTTACCCCTAGATCCTATCATGAGACTACAACTGTAGAGCTTAAAGTTAACGGTTCAGGAGAACAAAATTCCTTACTCCTGTATTAGGATTTTTTTTTCATTCTTACTGAAATGTAATATACTACAGCATAACTCACAAATTGTAAGTGTATAGCTCATTTAATTTTAACATACTAAACATATCATTGTAACCAGTTCTCTGATCAAGAAACATTACCAACCTCCTCTTGCTGTCTTCAGGTACTACCCCTTCCCAAGGTCACTGCTATCCTGGCTTGTCAGTAGTAGTTTTCTTCATGAAAAAAGCAAGGTAGAGACTTCAAGGCTCTAGGAGATCTAGAATATATTTGCCAGTCTATTTGAGGATATTTTTTAGTAAAAGACTATTCATGTCAGAAACATGGTGTGATTCCTGTTTATATTTCACAAGGGTCAGTCTCCATATTTTTACATGTAATATTAATAGATGTCAAATGTGTATAATTATGTGTTGGGTTTCCTCTTAACTGTGGATGTCTCATTTTTCTTATTCTAACTTTGCCCTGCGACTACTTTCCTCCCCATATATTCATGATGTTTTATATATTTGTCGTCTTTTAGATGTCTCATCTGTAGACCATCAAATATTAAATAGTGATTATTTGAATTTTACCATGTGTGGAAAAAATCTTCTCTTAACTTAGTTTTTGACTTAAATAAGTTAAAGGGGTTTTTTTGCTACTAAAATACTTAATTTGATAGGATGGAATAATAATGCCACATAGTTCACAGGTAAATATTTTATTTTCAGTATTAGACATCAATGTAACAGAAACTCAAGTTTGTCTAAGTATAGAAGCTTGCACAATCAGACTGCCACCACCTGAGGTACCACATATTTTTATTTCTATAATTTACTATATACTTTTCATATTTATTATTACTAATGTACTATTAGGTTTTAATTTTTAATATAAAAGGTGATGGGAAGATTTTTATTATCAAAATCCATATTATTAAAATGCTTGATCTATTTAGATTCTAAATTTACTCCCCCAAAGAAAATACTGTGTCTATTTAACACAGGTCTTCTCATATTTTTCCATTGTTCACAAATCTGTTTAGGTGGCATTCAAGACTCTCCACAGCCTTACCCAGTCTCAGCCTTTTATTTTGCCCCCAAATGTTAAAAGCACTATTTCAGCTTGTACTAAATGTAATATTCATCCCCTGTTCTTGGCATTCTGATAGCATGTTTTTGCATCTATTTTTATACATAACACTCTCTGTCTTCCTAGTAGAAGGATGTCTTTTATTTTGCAAATCTCCATAGCACCTGCCATAGAGCTTTACACATCAGTGGCCACTCAATAAATGTTATTTTCTTTCCTCTTAGGCCAGTGGTTCTCAGCGGCAGGGGTTGGAGGAAGAAATGAATGATTTTGCTCTCCATGAGACATTTGGCCATGTGTGGGGGCAATTTTGATTATCACAATGGGGGGAGGATGGTGTTGCACTGGCTTCTAGTGGGTAGAAGCCAGGGCTACTGCTAAATATCCCACTGTACCCAGGACAGCAACCTCACCCCCACCCAACGAAGAATTATCTGGCCCAAAGTGTCAGTAGGTTAAGAAACCCCAGGCATAGGACAGATGACTCTTCCTTTGTTTAGAATGCCCCTCTGAGTGGTTGTGCATGCCCTGCTCATCCTTTAAGGACCAGCTCAAATGCTACTCATCCATTTATTTCTCTTTAATTTTGTGATTACTGGTTATACTGAGGCAATGGACAAGTTAAAGATGGATAAGATCTACTTTCCTGTCCTTAAGAATCATGTAAGCCAGTAGGGAAGCTGACCTGCATATGAATAACTGGAATGGGTGACATGGCATATACGAGGCCTGTCCAGAAAGTATCCAGCCATATAACTGTTCTTGTTATATTAACAGGATACTTTCCAGACAGCCCTCGTATGTCTCAGACTGATGAGGAACCTTCCCTATGTGATCTCCCACCCTCATTTAAACCCTCATACTATTCTGTGCCATACTTTCTTAGCCTGTTTTCTGTCACTTAGAATACCTAAAACTGGGTAAATTATAAAGAAAAGGAATTTATCTCCTACACTTATGGAGGCTGAGAAGTCCATGGTCAAGGAGCCATACATGGTGAGGGCCTTCCTGCTGGTGGGGACTCTATGCAGGGTCCCAAGGTGGTGCAGGCATCACATGGTGAGGGGGCTAAGCATTGTAGCTCAGGTCTCTCTTCTATTTCTTATAAAGCTACCAGTCCTACTACCATGATAACTCATTAATCCACTAATCTATGAATGGAATGGATTAATCCATTCATGAGGGTTCTGCCCTCCTGAATGAACTCTTGTTTTTGTTTTGTTTTATTTTGGAGACAGAGTCTCGCTTTGTCACCTGGGCTAGAGTGCCATGGCATCAGCGTAGCTCACAGCAACCTCAAACTCCTGGCTCAAGTGATCCTCCTGCCTCAGCCTCCCAGGTAGCTGGGACTGCAGGTGTGCACTACCACACCTAGCTAATTTTTCCTATTTCATTCTTTCTCAGGCTGGTCTCAAACTCCTAAGCTCAAGTTATTCTCCCGCCTTGGCCTGCCGGCCCTGAATGTATTCTGAAAGGCCCCACCTCTCACTGGGGATTAAATTTCAGCATGAGTTTTGGAAGTGACAAATATTAAAATCATAGCATATACTCGCATACTTTTTCGTATTTTTAGATTATATTCATTTTATACCTCCAATTTCCTTTATAATAAGCATCATGAGAACTGATAGTGTGTCTTACCTTTGAATTTTCTGCAGATGATACTTCTGTATTCTGCACTTGGGTTTGAACCAATTTAGAGATTGTCACATATGAGTGAGCACAGAGATCAGAATACCACCTTTATTACTAGAGGGAGACTATAATTTATCATAAAAAATGGGACACTTCTGAGAGTGAAAGGGACACTAACCTGATGGGCTCCTGGCCCAGCTTGCCTGAACTGGGATAAATGGTCATACTGTTTATTACTGGAAAGAAAAAACAGCTATTGGAGAAAGTGGTTTATCTGAATCCTAGAATTAGGCAGATTTACCTACCCACTTATGGCAGTAGTGGAAAACCACAAGCCTCCCTTGGAAGATCAGGTGCTATTCCTAACATGACAGAATGCAGGACCAGCTCCCAAAGAAGAGGGAGGAATTGGACCAAACATGGTGCTCATTCATCCCATTTGGGATGCACATCCCAAATGGGCTTTCAGAGAGGCTCATGGGAGATCTGCCTGCATAGTAAGACTCAGGTCGTATAACTCCCAACTGTCCAATCAAAGTGGTCTCATGATGATGTCTGAACCACAGGAGGTCCCAATCCAGACACTATAAAACAAGATCCAGACCATAACCAAGCTCTCTCTATTTGCTACGACAAGGGGTCCAGTCGTCATCTGTGGCATAGGTATCTTCCTCTGTAAACCTATATATTGTTCTTGCTCTATAATCTTTCTCTCTCTCAATAAATTTCATCTCATACTTGCCTTACTTTGGTGTGTCTGGTCATTCTTCAGCCATGAGCACACCAAAAACTGAGAACACAGAACAAGATTGCCAAACCTGACAAACAAGAGTTCTCTTTCTAAAACATAGGTTCCCAGTCTAAATATCTCTAATACCGTGTTTCCCCCAAAATAAGACCTACCCATAAAATAAGCCCTAGCAAGATTTCTAAGCATTTGCGCAATATAAGCCCTACCCTGAAAGTAAGACCTAGTGATGGGCGTGGCTACGCAGCGTATCTGTACAACCCATGCATTTCATCGTGGAGCAGTAAAGAAGACGAGCAGCCCTTCTCATCTGCCCCATCGTGACAGCTACTATCCCAGAGGTGACCAGAAAGGTGCGGGCAGCCCCACCAACAAGGTGGGCTCCCCCTGTCCAGTCCCGACCATCCTGTGCGTACTGCAAGCTGAGGCTTT
>CAUYPO010058283.1:0-17908 GCA_963574435.1 Cheirogaleus major | reverse complement strand
GTATAGCTATTAAAATGATGCAAATAAAGATTTTTGAAAGATATGCTTACTATATAGTGTGATTGTTGAGTGAAAGAATCAGAGAACAAAATTATACAGTATGACTTTGGTTCTCTCTCTCTCTCTCTCTCTCTCTCTCTCTCTCTCTCTCTATATATATATATATATATATATATATATATATATATAAATGTGTGTGTGTGTGTAAACTCATTCTGACACTCAAGGTCTATAAGCGTTACTCAAACATTTAGCCTTCTATTTTCTTTTTTTCCAGAATACATGATAGATCACTGTTATTCTAGACCCTGATGCTCCCCGAATGGTGACATGGTCAGGATCTCTGTAGTTAAAATTGCAGCAATGATTCAAGGAAGAACTGTGTCCTCCTTCAAGTGAACCTGCTTAGATGGTCTTTGTTATTGCAGAGGAAAAAAATACTCCCAAAAATATTTAATAACATATCATGTGTCAGAGATTACACTTATTTTTTTCAAAAAAGAGAAAGTATCCGGAACAACAGCTGTTGTTGTAGATACCATAGCTTGTGCTTAAATCAGTGTCTGCCAACTTCCATGTCCCACCCATCTCCTACTCTTATTATAATCAAGCATTTGTAGGGATTCATATTTCTGCATATTTTAGGTACTTTTGGTGACAACAATTAATGTGACCCCATCAAAAACATACATTGCTTTTTTATTTTATTTTTTTACTATTTTAGTGGGTAAAGGGAGCTCTAAGGACTTCCACATTACTCTTTCTAAGGTGGAATGGGATAAAGTTAATGTTTCCAACAGAACCTCCCTAAGCCTCTTTCTAGTTTTTATTTTTTTCTCAACTTACCATTACTCGGTATGTTTTTACTTGAGTCTCTTTTACTGTTTTTCTCTACCCACAAAAAATCTAAGCCCCTGACAGCAGAGATAAGTGCTCTGTTCACTGCAGTTTTGCCAGCCACTTTAATAAATAAATATTGAATGAGTTTTTTATTATAAATGTTATGAAGAGACTTTGGGCATCCAAATTTATTTAGCATGGACTAACATTGAGGCAGGTTTCAGTCAGTCATCCAAGAAATAAACATTTGAAAACCACCCAGCCTCTCAAGCTCTGATATCAAAACCTGAATTATTTAAAGTGCATACATAACAATTTCAGCACAATCTAAATGTTGTTCTTTTTTTATTGATATAAAATAATATAAGTCATTTCCTATATATTGTCTCCATAGCTGAATACATATAAGTAAATGAAGTCTTGATTTTGTTGTGTAAATCTTCATCTCCAGGGTTTACTTTATAATTTATCTCTAAGACTTAATTCTACCCTACATACATGTCTATGATCAATAAAGAATGGTTTAAATGGGGTTGAAAAAAATAGTCTCCTTTTACATAGTAAATTTCTCAGAAAGAGGATTTCAGACTTTTCAAAATAGCCAAAACAGCCTCATCAGGCAAAGGAGAGAATGCTTCATTTGACACGGAATGTTCAGGTGATAGAGTGATAAAGACTTTGGAAATATTTAGAATCTTCCACATTGCTCTGATGTTTTCCTTCAAATTCTTGAGAAGGATGTTTCACTTTTTACTCATTAATACCTTTTGAATTTAACTGAAATTTAAGTTGTCCGTGTGCAGGGGAAAATTTTGCATTTAGTTTTCAGCTTTCTTAACTAAGTCACTATAGGATATAAGGATGTGTTAGTACAATCGTTGAAAGTCCATAAGCTTCATTTTAATGCACTGTGCATTTAAGAATATGTTTGTTATTCTTTCTAATCTGTCTAAATACCACTAGAAGTAGATACCACCCACCTCCCACCCACTACAACCACTGTGCTCATTTTCCTCATGCCCGTGAAGGGCTGTTTTCCTAAAACCCTGACTGCAGTGGGTACTTCTTTCTGGTGTCCACAACTGATAATTGTATTGGTTCTTTTGCCATTGCATATGAAGGTATAACTAACTTAACACTAGCTGAATTTCCACTGCTTTCTTTCTAAGTGGACCAAATAACTAATCCCAGATTTGACCATTTTCCTAAAATTGGCCTTTCTAATAATGACACTGATATCTTTTTAGGCATCATTCTTGGTAGCTTAAAGAGTATCTCTCTTTAACTTAAATAAAAAATAGTTGTTGAAATGGTATCAAGTAGCTGATAGAATCAAGAAGAAGGTTGGAGAATTGATTTAGGCAGAAACTAAGGGGATCCCAGTCTTGCCACATGAATATTCTCCTTAGGATATCACCATAGCAGTGTCCAAAGCTGTCAACCCTGGGTATTTGATGCAGTGGTGTTGAACCCTGCTGAACCTGGACACAGACCACCATGTCAGTATATTTTCAATTGTGCCATAGATGTCATTAAAAATAATCTCCTGTAGAACTCTATGTCTTCATGTCACATTCTCAGATTTTAAAATCTTAGAGGAAACATCTAGTTGGCCCTATATTTTAACTGCCAAGGATAGGGGAGAAGTGTTATTCTCCTCAGTTCCCTTCTGTAGGAAAGAGATAAAGCTTTGCTTCTCCCCTATTCTATTTTGGAAGTCCTCCACAAATACTGAGGAACACTTGTGACAAAATCTAATACAATTATCATGGTAAATGCTGAGGTTGAGTTTCAAAGAGGTCAAAAAACTTAATCACAGTAAACATATAATGTGTGACATAGGATAAATCTGTCATCAAGGTTTTCTAATTCTTAATCCACTGATAATCTTGCTAAATTAGGAAATCTTTAAAGTTTGGCTGAATTAATCGAACTTCAGGAATGTGGTTAACAGATTTTCCTGTATTGCATATACAGGAAGGCTATTTCCTACAATTGTGGCGATGTAAAACACAAAGTCTTAAAAACTTGTTACCAATTCCACTGCTGGGTGCATACCCCAAAACAAAGATACTTTAATTCATCTATTTATTGTAGCACCATTCATAATAGCAAAGGTGTGGAATCAACCTAAGTGTCTATCGACAGATGATTGGATAAAGAAAATGTGAGATACACACACACACACACACACACACACAATGGATCACTATTAAGCCAAGCCATTATCTTAGTTGAAATAACTCAGAAACTGAAAGTCAAATACCACATGCTATTACTTATAAGTGGGAGCTAAATAATGTGTACACACAGACACACAGTATATAATAATAGACATTGGAGACTTCGAAATGTAGGAGGATAGGAGGGGGTGAAGAATGAGAAATTACTTAATAGATACAATGTACTTTATTCCGGTGATGGTTACACTAAAATCTCTGACTTCACCACTATGCAATATATCCATGTACCAAAACTGCACTAAAACTCCTTAAATTTATACAAATAAAAGAGAGAGAAAGAAAACAAACATTGTTTCTCCAGCAAATAGTTTCACCTGTCTGAGCCGTAGTTTCTCTATCTCTAACACAAAAATCATAAGGGCTATTTGCCAACTTAACAAGTTGTTATAAAATATGCAGTATATCACTCTATATTAATATGTGGGATGTTTTTAGCCTTTTTTGATAATGTCATCAGAAACAGTTTATAATGTAGGTCTACATATTTAGCCAATATGTAGTTTGGCTGTGCTTACTTTTAAAGTATTGAAATGTTTCCATACTTCTGCCTCCAAGCCCGTTATATGCTTCCTCCTCAACATTCCCTGAAAGGATTCATCATTTAAGTGATTAACAGTTAGTCAGCAGAGGTCTTCCATAACCCTTCTCAAGTGCAATGATCAGTTTCTACTCTAATTTGTATATGTCCATTGGACTTGTGAAATATTTAAAATATTACCCCTATTTATTCTGCCATATATATGGAAATTCATATATACATACATATAGTCACATATCATACTACATTTATACTACATAATACACACTTGCATATATATATATACACACACATATATTACTATACATTATTGCCAACTCATAATATAGTAATGTCACATGAAAATCACACTGTATTTGAGGAGCAATTGGCTTAAGAATTCTGTTTTTTCTATTTTTCTTTGGATGAATTGTATAGGGTTGACTATTTATATTGATCCAAATAGTTTTCTAATTGTTTCTATTGTTTCTACTCTTCCATGATAAAATCACAAATCACCATTGATCTATGAAATTTGTGGAGAAATATGAAGATTGTTGTTTGTATCTTTAGTGAGCAGTAGTGGTCCCTAAACACATCCTTATAATTCACAGTTATATCCTCCTCTTTTAAGATTAATTTTGTCATGCTAATCACAACAATTTAAAGGACACTTTCTATTAGTGATCATGGCCTTTCCATTTTGGGCAGTGAAAGGAATAACTGATTATATGTATGTCACTGTGCTACCGTATTCTAAGAGGGCAGGGGCAGAAGGAATAGTTATCCTGAGACTTTGGTTTGCATTTATAATCCAGATGAATCTCTACATCCAGCTGTCTCCAAGTTTCTTTAACAAGTTTGTCCATAAGTGAAATAAGCAGCTACCTATATTGGTATGTTTTTTTTGAAGGAGGAGCTGAAAGCAAGTATATACCTTTTCATTTTTTCATAAAATTTGAATTTCCTGTTAGATGAATGTCCTGTTAGACAAGACAGTAGCTGTTAAAATATAGTAATCTTTCAAAAGAAAACAAATATCGTTCCTGACCACTCTAGTCTTTATATATTTTAAGTTATATGCCTGATAAAGTCACAACAGCAGATATTAAATAAGACTTCGTTATAGACCTTAGTCAATATGGCAATCTTCTGGGGAGAAAATAGCTAACAGATCAGTTATTCTGATCCTGGTACTAAGATTTCTAACTTCCTTATATTTCATGTGACAATTACTTACTACTTGTTTCTTATGATGCTGAACATTGTTGATACAGTATTAAAAACACAGATGGGAGAAATTAGAGCAAGATGGCAGACTAGGGACACTTAAGTTCCTGTTTTCCCCATGGAAACATCAAACGAACAACTAGAGACTGACTGATGTAATTTTATAGAAATTCTGGAAATCAGTCATGGATCTTCAGTGGCCAGGTGAGCACCCAATCAAGAAAGCACCACATTTTGAATAGTGGGAAATTTTCACTCACACATGTCTCCTTCTTTCTCTGTAGCATGGAGTGGATTGAGGGAAGTAATTGCCCGGGCCTCAATTTCCTTGCATGAGGTTTAGAGAGCAAAGTGGACCTAATCCAGTGTTCTAGCTTGTTTGGGTGCTGCCTAATTGGTCTCCATGTGACTTATGTCAGAGCACAGATGGCCAAAGGTAGCACAGCTTGAATATCAGGCTAGGGGTAGCTGCAGGAAGCTTAGAGCACAGATTGTGAAAACCACAAGAGAGCTAAAGACCCGTAGATGCCTGGGGCCAGAGATTATTGAGTGAAAAATACAACAAAACAGCTTAGGCCTCAAGAAGTATGGGTGAGAATAGTAGGGAAATTAAGACATTTAAAGTAGCCATGTATACTGAAGAAATGATAAAAAGCATATACACAGGCTCAGGTAGGGTGCCTGCCCAAAAAATACTAAAGAAAATCTTAAGCCTTCACCTTGGGCTGATCTCAAAGTTTAGAACACACTTGGCTAATTAGTGAAGGTCTTTACCTACACAAAGCCAGTCTGCAAGGATTGGAAGAGTTGACTTTTCCCCCTAAATGTCCAATATTCAACAAAATATCACAAAGCAAACAAAGAAACAAACAAAACTGACCATTCAAAGGAACAAAATTAATCTCCAGAAACTGTCCTTAAATAAAAACACACATCAAACATACTAGACAAAAACTTTAAAACAACTATCTTAAATATGAACAAGAATGAAAAGAATTCACAAAGAACTAAATGAAACCATAAAAATTGTATATAAACAAAATGATAATATCAACAAACATAAATTATAAAAATGAACCAATTGGAAATTATGAAGCTGAAAAATGCAATAACTGAGTTTAAAAATTTACTAGAGGAGTTCAACAGAAGACTTGAACAGGCAGAAGAAAGAATGAATGCAGTTAAACACAGGTCATTTGAAATTATTGAGTTTGAGGAACAAAAAGAATAAAATAAAAAAGATGAAGAAAAGTGTAGGCCAGGCTCAGTGGCTCACGCCTGTAATCCTAGCACTCTGGGAGGCTGGGGCAGGAGGATCCCTTGAGCTCAGGTGCTCTAGACAAGCCTGAACAAGAGTGAGATGCTATCTCTACTAAAAATAGAAAAAAATGTAGCCAGGCATGGTGTCTTGTGCCTGTAGTCCCAGCTACTTGGGAGGTTGAGTCAGGAGGATCACTTGAGCCCAGGAGTTTGAGGTTGCAGTGAGCTATGATGATGCCACTGCACTCTAGCCTGGGTAACAGAGTGAGACACTGTCTCAAAAAAAAAAAAAAAAAGAAAAGAAAAGAAGAAGAAGAAGAAAAGTGAAAAGAGCCTAATAGATGTATGACTTATAGAGATTATTAAGGAAAGACATGGATATAAAATTCCAATAGCTACAGTGAACTCTTAATATGATAAATTCAAAGAGACTGATTATAATCAAACTGGAGACAAAGTCATATGATAATCAAAATGTTGAAAGATAAAGACAAAGAGAGAATCTTGAAAACAGCAAGAAAAAAATGAATCATCAGATATGAAGATCCTCATTACGATTATCAACAAATTTCTTAGCAGAAAACTTGCAGGCCAGAAGGCAGTGGAATAATATATTTAAAGTTCTCAAACAAAACGAAAAAAAATCTGTCTACTGAAAAATCTATATCTGGAAAAACTGACCTTTGGAAATGAGGAAGAAATGAAGATATTCTCAGATAATCAAAAACTAAGGAAATGTATTACCATTAGGCCTGCCCTACAAGAAATGCCAAAAGTAGTCCTTTAAGTTGAAATGCTAGACAGTAACTTGAAACCATATAAAAATATAACATTGTCTTGTAAAGGAAAATACATTAACAAATATAATAAACAATATTGGAAGTTTGATTTGTAACTGCATTTTTTATTCTATTACAGGATTTAATAGACAAGAGCATAAAATAAGTAATCATAAATGCCTGTTAATGGGTACACAATATATAAAGAGGCTATTTGTGACATCAATAACATAAAGTTTGGTAGAGTGAAACTGCAAATGAATGGAGGTTTTTGTATGCAATTCAAGTTAAGTTGGTATCAGTTTAAAATAGATATTATAATTTTAGGTTTTTCTATATAATCCCCATGGCAAACACAAGAAAATATTTATAGAATATATGCAAAAGGAAAAGTGAAATGGATCAAAATGTGTCACTACAATAAACCCATTAAATATAAAGAAAGACAAAAAAGGAATAAATTAGGAACATAAAAGCTATAAGGTATACAAAAACAAAAAATAGCAATAGTAAGTTCTTCTCCCATAGTAATTATTAAATGAATTGAATTCTCCAATTAAAAGAAATATATTGTCAGAATAGATAAATAAACAACATCCAACTATATGCTATCTGTAGACACATATTTTGGATCCAAAGACACACATAGGTTGAAAGTGTGTTGAAAATATTGAAACAAATGTTCCATTCGAATTAATGATCAAAAGAAAAACATTTGGTAGACTGACATTATCTGCTTTCAAAACTTACTGTAAAGATACAGTAATGCAGATAGTGTAAAATTGGTGAAAGAATAGAGAATCAATGAAACCAAATAGAGAACTCAAAAATAGAACCACATATATATAGTGAAACGATCTTTGACAAAGAAGCAAAGACAATACAATGAAGAAGAAAGAGATATTATTTCAACGAATGGTGCTGGAACAACTGGACATTCACATGCAAAATAAAAAATGAATCCAGACACAGATCACACATACCTCACCAAAATTAACTTAAATGGATAATAGAGCTAAATGTAAAACAAAACTATAAGAAGAACACATAGGAGAAAATTTAGATGACTAGTTGGCAATGATGTTTTAGACACGACATGAAAAGCACAATGCATGAAAGAAAGAATTGATAAGCTGGACTTCATTAAAATCAGTAATTTTTTTTTTTCTGCAAAAGACACTATTAAGAGAATGAAAAGAAAAGCTATAGATGTATTTGATAAAGAACTGTTCCAAAATGTACATAGAGCTCTTAAAACTTGATAACTTAAAAGATAATAATCAACACAAATAAAAAATGGGACAAAGACCTTAATTGACACCTCATCAAAAAGGATTTAAAAATAGCACATAAAAAGATGTTCCATATCATACGTTATCAGGGAAATGCAAATTAAAACAACAATGACATACCACTATATACCTATTAGAAAGGCTAAAATCCAAAACACTGGCAGCACCAAATGCTGATGAGAATGTGAAGCAACTGGAAGTCAGGAGCTGTCGTTCACTGCAGGTAGGAATGCAAAATGGTACAGCCAGTTTGGAAGACAGTTTACAGTTTTCTTTGTAAAACTAAACATACTATTACCATACAATCCAGAAATTCTGTCCCTTGGTATTCACCCGAATGAATTGAAAACTGTGTCCACACAAAAACTTCACATAGATGTTAACAGCAAATTTACTCATAATTACTAAAACTTGGATGTAATCATGATGTGTTTCATGTAAGTGAATGCATAAATAAATTCTGATACATCCAGACTATGAAATACTATTCAGCACTAAATATAAGTGAACTATCAAGCCATGGAAAGACGTGGAGGAAACCTAAATTCATATTACTAAGTGAAAGAAACCAATCTGAAAGAGTTACATACTGTATGATTCCAGCTATGTAACCATTGTAAAAAGAACAGTGGTCGCCAGAGTTTAGGAGGCAGGGAGGTACGAACAGGCAGAGCAAAGAGGATTTTTAGGGCAGTGAAACTATTTTGTATGATAGTATATGGTGGATACACCATTAGGCTCTCAGGTATGAAACCCCTGATGTAAAAGGATTTTTAAAAATCTAATTTTATTTGAAGAAATTCCAGAGCAATAAGGTTAGTTCCTTGTCTATGGTGAGGGAAAAATTAAAGGTCCTTTTAGAAGTCTTACATACTGCTAGAGAGGACATTAGAAGTACTTGAGGGAGAGTCAGAGCAGAGAGAGAATGAACAATAAAGCCCTCTATGTTTGTTCAATTCCTATGTAGAAGAAAAACAGAAACGTTGTGCTTTTAGCAGTCATCATGGAAGACTTCTGAGTGCCAAGGCAGCGTAACTGCTGTGGGGCCACGGGGCTGCTATGGCGATGCATGATGTGTTATTAAAACATAGGCTATAAGGTGAGCAACTTTGCCAAATGCTGGGAAAAGATGCATGGCTTAGACTCAGACAGGTGCTACTTAAAGTAAGGTCTGATAATCAGCACTGTAACAAAGCAGTGAAGGACAGAAATTGAAAGCAAGCGATTAGGAGCTATTACAGCATTTTAAATTGCTGTGACATTTGATCATTCAATCATTTTTCTTTTCATTCATTTCCATTGTATTTCATAAAACAACTTCATCCTCCATCATAGGTAATTTGAAAAGTGCTGGATTCGACCTAACGTCTGAAGCCCTGCAGTCCTGATTTGATGTAGATGGGATGAACTCAGACATGAGCAGCAGATGTCACCATAGGGTATGTGGCCAGGTATGGCAAGTGATGGATCTGCAGAATCTGGGGAGGACTGACAGGGCAACTCTCGACCTCTACCAATCTTCATGAAGTGATATGGATAGTAGAGTGCTGTGTTCTTTTCAGTATCTTTATATAGGAGCACAAAAAGTAGGGGTTAAGTGTGAAACGCCATCTGCTACTCTGGCTTCCATGTGGATAGAGCTACCCTAGAACAACACCTCTTTATACCTTTTCACTTTCTCCTCGCCAGAGGAAAAGGAATGACTTCTTTTTCAGTTTGAGAGAAAGAACTGGGTATACTACTTCATCTCTGTTTAGGGCGTCCCTTACCTCAAGAAACACACATTGCACACATTGCTGTGATCTCAAAGGTACCATTTCTCTTTATATGTCCCCTAGTTGAATGAGTAAGTTTATCTTATGGAAAAAGTGTTATCAAGTCAACTTTGCCAAAAAACAGTCACATTCTCCAATATTATCAGTTTAATCAGTAATAAAGGTGATTATTTGTATCTCAATTCATCAGACATTTATCTGCATTTATCTTTCAATTGATCCTGAAGAGAGATCTTTAAGTAGTTCATGAATCACAAAAGTCTGGAAATTACTATCTTGAGAATGAATCATAAATGTTTGTAGCTCCTTTTAGTTTACTTAGATTTCTGCTCTTCAGAAAAATGTATACAATTTTTATAACATTGAGCTTTTGCAAATGGTTAGCCTTATCTACTGTAGTTGACCCTCCAAACCCCTGCCTTGGTGAACTGTCAAATAGAACTAATCAAATTCTGGCTTGTAAAATTGCAACTTGTGGCTATATATAGAAATCTGTCAGCAGAAAGAAAAAGGGGCCCCAAAGTAAGAGAGTTAGGCATATAGAGTAATAAATTCCTGTATTTGCATGGTCCTTTCTTAGCAGGATGAGACCTGAAGCCATGCATTAATGGCATCACCAAACTATTTAATTCCCAATGATAAATCTTCATTTTTCATTGCTTATAAACTGAATGAGTTGCTATGCCTTTATGTATTGATACACTTTCCCAAGTTTTTTCATTTAAAATGTATATTTGGCCACTATTTCACAAATAAATTGCAACTATATTTGTTTCTCCAAAGATATATGTATATTTTAAGAACAAATTTTAATTTTTCAATACTGTGCTATTGACTTTGATGTTTTTAAAACTTTATATGCCACGTGTTTCTCTTAAATACCATAATGTAGCTATCTATAGAAATAGTTGATTAGCAAAAACATTTTGTTCAACTCAAGAAGTTATTTCCTAAAAATCTTCTGTAATTAGAGGGAAAGTGTTGTTCTAATAGGAGTTTTATGTTAGTATTAAATTAATGGCAAAGAGAATATGCTCATAAAGATCTATAGATAATAATGAGGCAGCCTTAACTCAGAGTAATAGAAAAGCTACACTATGATTTAAATGAAAAAGCAAATACCCTGTAAGGCTCCATTACATATTTAAGAGAAGTTTGGGTATATTTTATATTAGTTGGACCACATTATTCATTCATTCAACACTCACTGAGTACTTACCCTGCGAGCAGCACTGGAAACACAAGTCTTAGATTTTGAAATATATATAAAAAATTACAGAAAAGATATTATATAAACATGCAATCGAAATATGATGCAATAAATATTATAAATAGAGGAAGAGAACACTGTGGAAACACAGAAGAGGCAGGACTTAATTTTCTTTGAGTTTATATAGAAACGTGATCTTTGATTTGGGTCTGGAAGAATGGATATGAATTTCCTGGAAGAATACTTTCTGTATGTTTTTTTTTTTTTAATAAGTGCATCATTTCAAAAGTCATGTTGTGTTACAAAAGCCAGAAACTCATCCCATGTTGCTAGAGATAAGGGAGATTTCAAGGTGAACTTAAAGAGAATATTTGGTGCCAGTTGGGAAAACCATCAGGACATGGATTTGGTTCCAGTGTGAAGCCAAAGAAGTTTTAACACAGGAACATAAAATAGCTACACTTCTGTTTTAGGGATATTTTGGCACTGGTGAATAGAATGGAGGAAAATGGGGATGAATAAATTGTCAGGGATTCTGAAAGAAAGTTTCCACAAGAATACAAGTGAGAGATGATGAGATATACAAATAAACCAGGTCAGTGGGCATGAGAACAAGAAATTGGTCTTCAAAGATGCATTAATAATTGCATAAATATGAGATTTTCCAAAGTAATGTGAAGATATTGATAGGTCTGAAAATAATGTCATGTAGAGTCTATGAAGATGTTTATCTTTGAAAATAGAAGCCCAAGGATTTACTTTTCAGATCACACGGAAGTGTGTAATTTTTGTGGCCCTCATGATATAAGAAATAAAATAACTAAGCTACAACTAGGAAGATATTTAATAATCTTACATAAGAAGTCTAATAATATGTTATGCCTTCACAATGGGGTATCTATTTAGCTTAGAAGCACTTTGGATAGTATTAATGCAAGTCCCATAAAAAGAAAGAAAGAAAAACCTGAATTACAGGAAGAATACACCGGAAGCTGATTAAATACAAATACAAAGAGTAGAGCCGAAATGTCACATAACTGACATGAGAAACTCTTTATTAGCACTAAATACATAGAAACAACTATCTTTCAATATTTTTTCAAAGAAAGCAAAAATTCCTCAGTAAGATAGGTTATATGCATTGAACCTAAAATGGATTTTGAAGAACTGCTAGTAAATATAATTTTGGAGAAAGAGTCAGAAGGCCCCAAAACAAAGACATAATACCCTACCACAGATTATAATTGGATTCAGGAAAGATGAGAGCAAAAAATGTGGATAATAAACAAACAAAAATGAATGGAGATACAGTCAATTCCCTGAGCTCTTCCTGGCTAGGGTTTCAACAATCCATATAAAAAACAGTCAGAAGATTGAATGCAGTATTGGTGAAAATGTGAGAAAATGACCAGGTTGTAACTGTAGTGAGAGCATAAATTGGCTCTGACTTATTGACTATGCAGTTTGGAATGACATCATAAAAAATTTTAAGATAGTATATATTATCAACAGAATTGTATACATTCAAATTTCATATGTTGAAACCCTAACCCCCATTACCTCAGAATGTGACTGTATTTGGAGATAGAATCTTTAAAGAGGTAAGAGGTAATTAAGTTAAGGTAATTTAAGTTGAGGTAATTAAGTTAAAATGTGGCCCTTAGGGTGGGCCATAATCCAATTTGACTGCCATTCTTACAAGAAAAGAGATTAGAACATACAGAGAGAGGTGCCAGAAATGTGCATATACAGAGGAAAGACCATGTGAGGAAACTGCATGAAAACAACTATCTACAAGCCAAGGAGAGAGGCCTCGGAAGAAACCAAACCTACCAATACTTTAATCTCTGACTTCTAGCCTCCAGAATTGTAAGACAATTAAGTTTTCGTTGTTTAAGCCACCCAGTCTGCAGCCTTTTTTTATGGCAACCATAGCAGACTTATATAGCACACTATTTATCATGGAATTTATACTTATAGAAATGTCTTTTTCCTTGGTTTATTATGTTAGCTACAATACTCGTAATGATGTTAAATAGTAGTGGTAAGGCCAGGTATCTTTGCCTTATGCCTAGTCTTTGGGGGAAAACACTTAGTCTTTAACCACTAAATAATGTACTAGCTCTAGGCCTTTTTTTGTATACATCGTATACGTTGAGGTAGTCTCCTTCAATCCTAGTCTGTTTAGAGATTTTACTACGACTGGGTATTGAATTTTGTGAAGTGATTTTACTGCATCTATTGAAATAATCACATTGCTTTTATTCTTTACTCTTTCCATATGAGTAATAAATATTCAAGTGTACTTAATTTTAACTGTTGAACCAGCTTTGCATTACCAGGGTAAAATCTACTTGGTAGTAGTAATATGTTAAACACTTTATATATTACTGAATTAGATTTTCTTATCTTTAATTGAGAATTTTCATTAGGCATATTGTCTTGTAGTTTTCTCCACTTATCATATATTAATCCAGTATTGGTAACAGGGTAATGATGACTTCAGGAAATTAGTTGGGACATGGCATTTCGTCTTAAATTTTGGAAGAGTCTGTACAGCACTGGTATAACTTCTTCCTCAAATGTTTGGCAAAGCAGGGAATCTATATGGACCTGTAGACAGAGGTCTTTGATAGAGAGTTTTTTATGAATTTATTTACTTCAATTGATATAGGACTTTCCTAATTATCTATTTCTACTTGAGTGTGCTTAGGCAGTTGTGTTGTTCAAGGACTAAGTTTATTTTATCATAGTTTTCAAATATATGCACGTGTGATTGACATAATGCCTTATTATCTTTCTATTGCCTGATGGTTGAAAAATTGTATTATTTCTATTTGTACGTGCATGGGCAAAAATATATCAATGTTCCCCAAAATGCCTTTTTGTTATATTGATTTCCTCAATTGCATTTTTAAATTCAATTTCATTGATTTCTGGTATTTATTATTTTTTACCTTGTACATGCTTTGTATTTAATTTGCTATCCTCTTTATAGTTTTGTAAGGTGGAAATTTAGATAATTGTTTTGGCACTTTTCATATTTTATAACAGAAGCATTTTATATTACAAATTTCCTCCTAAGCACTATTCTATTTGTATCCCACAAACTTTGATATGTTTTACTTTTATTTTCTTTTCACACAAAATATGTTCCAATTTCCCTCATGAGTTCTTCTTTGAACCAGGGGTGATTTTAGTTATATTGTTTAATTTCCAATATACTTCATTATGGTTTTAGAACATATGCTGTGTAATTTTAAATCATTTATACTTGCTGAGGATTGTTTTATGGTCCAGAGTGTGGTATCTCTTGGTGAGTGTTCCTGACATACTTGAAAATAATGTGTATTCTACTATTGTTGGGTAGAATGCTCTATAAATATAAATTAGATAAAGATGGTTATTAACATTGTTCAGATCTTATAATTCCATACTAATTTTATGTCTACAAACAAAGTTCAAAAAGAGACAAAACCTCCTCTATGCTGATAAAAGTCAAAACAATATGAGACAGAAAGAAGGTTTAAGGAAGTTTTCTAGGGGACTATTCTGTATCTTTATCTGGGTCATGTGAATAAATATATATGTAAAAATTTATCAAGCTTAAGCTTGATATTCTATAGTGTATATAAGTATATAAATATCATACAGAGTATGATAAATAAACCAAATGAAAACAAAATAACCAGAAAACACTCTAATCTCTTTAAGTTAGGACAATGAATCTGAATCTCGTATCAATAAATTAAGATCAAAGTATATTATATATCTTTCTCTTTGATATAATACCTGCTTAGTCCATTTACATTATTAAAAATCCATACGTTGTGTCTTCAGAATCTTTCCACATGTGTATGGTCTCCCACTTCAATGTGTGGTCTCCCATTCTTTTCTGATAAATATCTTAATTTTGTTATGAAATTTCTGGTGCACCTGCAAATTCAACTTACTTATAACTTGGCAGTCTACAAGTGCTAATTTTTATTTTCGGCTACCATAATTATATGGCTACAGAGTATAAAACTCTTTTTTTAATCACAGTCATAAATGTTTCTGATTCTCTGGCTGTTACCAAAAAATGTATACTTTCTGAAATTTTATTTATTTATTTATTTTAATTCAGGATATTATAGGGGTACAAACATTTTGGTTACATGTAATGCATTTGCCTCACCCAAGTCAGGGCTACAAGAGTGTCCTTCACCCAGACAGTGTGCTTGGCTTCCATTAGTTGTGGGTTTACCCCCTCCAACCCTCCTAACCTGACCACTTACTTTCTGAAATTTTAGCTCTCTTAGTTTAAGCTCTCCCAAATAATTAGAGCTATTCAGTTTATAATATTACATATTCCTAGTATTCCATTTTCTTCCCGCTGTTCTATGCAAATTCCTCTCCCTCACAGCAAATGTTTCACTTAATATTCATTCCAAATTACAACAGTCATGTTTTTTTCTTATTCACTAAAATTTTTATTTTATGTTAACTGAAACAGCCCTTTTAGACTCATTTGGACATCATTTTTAGTTTAGAAAGCATTTTGTATTTTAAATGGTTTTATATTTACAAAAATATTGTCAAACCAGTACAAAGAGTACCCATATAACCCACACTACATTTCCACTATTACTGATATTTCACATTAGTGTGCTAAATTTATTACAATTAATGAGCCAATATTAATACATTGTTACCAGCTAAAGCCCATGTGTTATTCAAATTCTCTTCCTTTTTATCTGTTCCAGGATCCCATTCAGTATACTGCATTGTATTTAGTAGTCATGTCCCCTTAGCTCCTCTTGGCTGTGACACACAGTAAATAGGTAAGGTTTTAATTAACTCTTTCACCATGTGTGCCATGGGCTGATAGAGCCCCATTCCTTACTAGAGCTGGATTCTCACTGTCTTCAAATCCCACTTTGCCATCTAAGATTTCCATTATCTTGGTAGTCTTGTTTGTGACAATTCCCAGTCAACAATATATCAATCAAGGGAAATCCTCGTGGCAAATAAATAAATAAATAATTCTAGCTAGTTTAAGCAAATAACTCCACATTTGCTCAAGGAAATTATTAAAGTCATAGAATTCTTGATATTATCAAAGGGTTGTGCTTGAAGTCTATGCAGCCAGTAACACTGGCCAAACTACCTGCATAGGGCTTCCCAAGGAAAGACCCAGTACACATGTGCTTGCAGAGATGTGGCAGTTTTCTCCCCGAACAGGGGAAACTGCTTTCCTGAACCTTCACCACTGATCCACCTAATATTCAGATACTTGCATTCTTATCTCCCAAGAAACTTGTTCCTTGTAGCACTCAAGTCCTCACACAAATCGCTTTCTAATTAATATTTTGGAGATGTGTATGATTGGCCAAACCTATATCACGTGCCTACTTACAGTATCAAGGAAAGTCCAGAAAGTGAGTTGGTGACTTTTATTGTGAGGTGAGATCAATAAAACCAGACATTCCACAAACATAAAAAGGATGCCTCAAAGATTCCAGATTGTCACAAAATATGATGTATGTCTTCTTACGTAGGGTGCCAATGGTCCAAGAAACAAACGATAAAGTCCTGACCTAGGCCATGACCATGCGACGGGAGAATAGGTTACATGTATGACGGACTGTGTTTCTGAGTACGAGTTGGCAGAAAATATGATGAATTGTGTATGTTTTAGGTGTGAAGAACAATTAGGAAAACGCTATCCCCAGCTTCAGCCTGATTTGAACACCAAAAACGTGACCAGCAGTGTCGGTTTGTATCCACAGTTTGCCTCATTTCAAATACTAGTCTTCTATTCTGCCCAAAGCACCTTCTTGTATTATACGTCCACTACAATTTCTTTAAACTCATATGTAGGTAGACTTATATTTAATTTATTTTTTTCCTGCCTAGTATCATTTTCTTTCCTTCTTTAAAAACAGAACCACAATTTTCCTTGGGAAACTACCCTTCTCCACTCTCAATAGTGGGAAGGAAAATTTGACTGCCCAATCAGAACATTATCTCTCTTTTGTATCAGTGATTGGTTTATGCTGTGATGCACTAACCAAACAGAGCAATTAAAACACCATTAGGGGAATTTTTTGAGCGGAAGAATCTTTGTATATATTTTTCTGAGATAGTTTTAGTTTATAGACTTGAAACTGAGGGCAGCAATTTTACTAAGCATGGATCCATCAGAGAGGAAGGGAAAACTAAAAAGTACAGAGAGTAAAACTGAGTCTTTATGACATTTATTCATCTAAATCCAGCCATGGGTGTATCATCACACTTGTAAGTTATGAGAAACAAGAATTTATCTTCACTGCGTAAGCCGACTTGAGTTGAACTTCTGTCTCTCCCTACTAAAGAAATCCTTAATAATAAATATTTTATGGTAGCAAAATTGTTATTGTAATTTTTTCTTTGAGTAGTTTTCTAAACTAGACTAAAAAGTCTTTAAATATAGAGACCATGTCTTTCTCTGATTTTGGTGTATATGTCCTAACACAGTTCCTAGCAAATATTTCCACATATTTAATGAATAAATGAATGAATGAATGTAAGATAGTTAAGTAACTATAATCACATAGCTCATAGCACCTATATTATATGCACACACACACATATATATATGTATATATATATCACAGAAGTATCTTATATCATTTTGTATAGACTTATACTCTATTAAGTAAAAAATATGCTCTTAGGAAGACCTGAAACTTTTCTTCTCCTGTGAATCTGATCCTAGAAAATGACCTATCTGCCTCATTA
>CAUYPO010058282.1:0-10589 GCA_963574435.1 Cheirogaleus major | reverse complement strand
AAAAAAAAAAAAAAAAGTTTGTCTTGCACCTTATCTTTTAAATTTGATTATCTCAGCAAGAATTAGAACACTATTATTACTATTTTAAGAGACAGGGTCTCCCTCTGTTGCCCGGGCTAGAAGGTGGTGGTGCCATCATAGCTCACTGCAGCCTCCAACTCCTGGATTCAAGAGATCCTCCTGCTTTGGCCTAAATAGGCACTGCGTTTACAGGTGTGAGCCACCACACCCTGGCCTAAAACACCTTCTTTATATATGAGGAAAGCATTCTTTAGTCTCCTTGCTCTCAAATTTGAGCATGCTTGCGGTGCCCCCCCCCTTATGTGATTCTGTAGAAATGGGTTGGGACCTTAGAATTTGCCTTTCAAATAAGTTACCAGGTGACACTTTTAAGAACCACTGTTTTAGCCCAAGCAAAAAGAAATACCAGCAAAGACTGAAATCCAGGTTCTTGTTATTCAGTGCTCTTTTTTCTTTGCCCTCCTTGGATGTAGTACAGTGCTCTTTCTACTCATCATACTATCGGTGATCTGCTTAAATATTTTGACAGAATGTGGAGTAAAAAAAATCCACGGTCCTTTTTCTCCCCTCAGACGTAAAGATTGACGAGAAACTGACACAGCAAGATTGAAAAGACAGGCAGGAGAGAAAAAAAATCGAGTTTTGGAACTAATTTTTCAATTCGAGCTCCATGCAAATCGTGTGACTAAGGTGATTAACGTCTGTAAACCTGTTTCCCCATGTGTATTTGCAGCAATCACAGGCTCTCATTAAGCTGTTCTGAAAAATAAGGGCTCAACAGCTGCTATTTATTAGTGGTAGTAATAATACAAGTTGAAAAATAAAACTGATGAAGAAAATACTAAATTGTACCTGAGATTTATGCCATTTGCTGTTAAAAACAAAACAAAAAAGACGTTGCCCTAAAGTATCTTCGTCAGGTCGCTCAATGTTTTCCAGTCACTAATTTAACGAGTAGGGGCTAGGACAAATGTCCTTACGCTCATGCAATTTAATGCCACCTTAGTTTGGGTTGAAAGTGATAACGGAGCATATCAGTTAACTGGTGGGCCGCAGCAGAGCGCTTCCTAGGAGCCTGGCTCCACAGCCTATTTTCAGAAGGAAGTGCGCAGATCCCCAGCATCAAACTCCCGGTTTCACTTGGCCGCAGCCACCAGCCCATAACACAAGCTCTGGCTGCCAATTTGGTAAAGTGAAAAACAGGTCAGTGGGGCCACCAGATGTCTCCAGCCCCTGAAAGTTGGCTGCGGCAGGTGCGCAGGCCCCCTCTTTCCCCTGGTTGGTGAGTCTCCTGGCGCAGGACCCACGTGGGACACGCTGCAGCGCCGGGCCAGGCCAGCAGCCCCGCGCGTGCGCGGCCCGTCCCGCCCCGCCTCGCCTGCGCCGGAGAGCTGGGGCAGTGGAGGAGTGCGTCGCCAGGTTTTCCCCCCGCTGGCGCTGCTGGAGCGCTAGTCGCTCGGGGCTTAAGGACACAGGCTAGGCGCTGAGTGACGTGAAGAGCATGTTATCATTTTGAAACAAAAACACCAGGCTTTCAGATGTGTACGAAATGAAGGACATTGCAGAAAGATCGTTCTGCTTGCCAAAAGAATTTCACAAAGCCCCTCAGTGACTAAGCGCAGCCCTGGGGAAGAATGCCCTGAAGACCATAAGCAGGATAGAGTACAGGTTCCCAACTCTCGCCTGAATAACTCTATTTTCAGAAAAGATAAGTGCACTGACCCTCCCTCTTGCCCCTTCCTGTACATAAGATAATGTCCGCCAGGATTAGTGATTGCGCCTCTATCATCTATAACCAGATATACCCTCACACCCAAACCTTGGTGAACTTTTGTTCTAATGTAACTTCTGAGCATATGCAGAGCCTCCACCATCTGTATGTAAACTGTGTTCTATAACACTACTTTGGAGCAGTCTAACAAACTCTCTGGAAGACTCCCCTGGGATTGCAATCCTTAATAAGACTTCTGAATAAAACTAAATTTAATTCTTTAAAAGCCTGTTTTGTTCTTTAAGTGACACAACTTTGCACTTACACGTTATACCCAATGCATTATTTTATTAAAAACGAGAAAAAATACACTTAAATGACTCCCAATCTAGGTCTCTTTGCCTGGTTTCCCAAGACACTACCATTTGTCAGGCACATACCTTGGTGCTATGGCACACTGCAGTTCCTGGAAAGGTTCCCTCTGCTATCTTAGATCACCAAACTTCAGCTCCAGCTCCCACTGTTCTTTTTTTAATATAGTCACTTCCCCCAGGAAGTCTTTCAGTCTTTCAGGCTGGGTTGGGTGCCTCTCCTCCCATTATCAAAAAGGCAACTAGTATTTTTTAACCATCCTCAGCACTTGGTGCCAGGAACAGAAGTGAACACATGCTGACTAGATTCTTGATCTTCATAAGCTGTGGTACAAAATATGCACATCAGAACTGCCAGCTCACAAGGTCAAGGGCTAAATAAAAAATTCTTCACAAAGGTTTTCCTAAAAAATTTTAGCATAAGCTGTTTTCCTCTCTCCAACGTAAAACTTTTTACTTAAGTGAGAGCCTCTTTCCACTGGGATGGCCACCTACAGTCATATGAATCCTGAACTAAGGACTGTTCAACTCCCACTAGCATTTTTAAACCATTAAAATAGTGGCAAATGACATTACCTGGGCCAAAAAGTTGTAGGTTTTGTGGCAAAGGAAATAAGTTATAAATTAGAACTAGGAAAAAAAGATTTCTTACTGCTGTTCAGAATTAATTTAGCCAATGTTGAGCATTACTCCATGCCAGGCACAAGATCACGCTGTATTTCAAGTCACAAAGGTATATTAAAGACTGCAAAACTTTTTATAAACTTTCCCCACTAGTTTGTACCTAATACTAATATTAAAAGGGGGCATAAAAGGCCCACAGAAACAAGAATTCACTTTCTTGAGTGTCTAGCACACGGTACCTTCATACATAATCATAGGTACTCCATATATCTTCAGTTGAAATACGAAAGAGACACTCATGTGCAAAATATTTTCAAGGGCTTTGCTGGCTTTTAAATTTTTTGCTTTACCTAACTGGTAATGATGTACATTGCAAAAGAGGCTTCTAAATCTCAGGTCCTTTTCTAATTTTTCTTCAGAACAACAGCACATTTTCAATGCCAAATCCTGCTTCCACCTGCAAAAAAGGAAATGCCAAAACTTTGACTTCTCATAACAGATCCTGCAACTAGTTCCACCCAGAATATGGAGACAATATTCCCTTGGAGTTGGCCTGAACATGTGAAAAGGCACCTCTCAGAATGAGTGAAAGGGTGAGGGCAGTGAAATGAGATCCTATGTATCACCTGGTCTTTATATATGTCAGTCTATCCTACTTTCCCAGGAATTCACTTCATGCTGGACTTGAGAATTCAGGGATAATAATGTTAACTCCCCACCCCCACTTGATACTAAGTAAATATGTTAACTAGATGAGTACTTATTTATAGTTAAATAAAGTCTCCAGAAAGGTATAAAGTTTATTAACATCTTTTAAAAAAAAAAAAGGATGGATCAGAACACGGCTACTGAATATGGGTAGTTCCTTATTTACAAGTTTTACTAAGGGAGGCACATTTTAATCAGCACTTCAATAGTCAAAGGAACTTTTTTCTAGAAATATCAGTATTTCCCTCTCCAGGTAGAAGATTACTGAAAACATTAAATGACTGCCCCAGTTAGAAGCAGATAAACTAACACCTTAAAAATATATAAAAAAGGGTAAACTACTAAACTACTAAACTGCTACTTAAACATAAATTTTCACAAAATTATTCTTGTGGCTAATTCAGACAATTTGTTTGCTTAGAAAAGCTGGCCTTAAAAAAAAAAAAAAAAAAAGCATCACATGAATATATCTTCATTTAAGTACATGCTTTCAAGCTAATTTAAAAAAGAAAAATTGAATTAGGGTTTCCAGAGCTTTAGGAGTCCATCTTCACTGTAGGTAGCAATCAGGTTCTGGTGAGGGTGATGTGCAATACCAATCACATCCTTCTCGTGAACCTGGAATAGGTAAAGTGCAGGGTTAGGTATACAGGTCTACACCAAATCACTCAGAAGATGCTTCCAGATCTGGGTGGGAGGGAAGAAGAGATCTTGGGAGGTTACATATTCCAAATGGTACAGCTGAAAGATGAAGAAGAGTTATCCAACTCACCTAACATTGTGACATAATAAGAAGTAAACTTACTATGTTAAGCCACTGAGATTTGGGGATTGTCACAGCAGCTAGAATCACAATTACTCCTTGTAATTGCTGACTCTAATAACACAGAGCTGAATGTTTTCAAAACATTTTAATCAATTTGATAGGATAATGTACAAATAATATGCCTTCAAAACAACAAGGAGAAAAGTACCAAAATGTCACTCTACCACCCTCATGAGGAGGAGGATCTGGCTAATCTAGCTCCCAGCCTTCTCTCCTTTATGTGTACCCATAATACCAACCTGAAGCTGAGGAGTGAAGGATGACTTTCCCTGACAGCTGGCCTAAGGAGCTAAATTTATATAATTACTTATGAACCCTTAATTTTATTTAGTGATAAAATGCCTGCATTACAGTTTTTACACTGAGGTTCACATTGATAGCAGCCAGTCTATAAAAGGTATGTACTTCAGAAGTCAGAAAGACACAAGCATTACTGTATTTCTTTGCAGGATCTATTCAGTGATACTCACTGTCAAAGTTCTTTCCAGCTTGCCAGTGACTGTGCTGAAACAGTAGAGCACAAAGTCTTCTCCCACACAGTAGATCCATTCACCACGAGGAGAGAGGGCACAGCATACAAAGTCTCCACCTTCTCTTTTACCAGAGCTGAAGCTTCTGACAATCTAGATTATACCATACCCCAAGACAAAAACAAGACATCTGTATTAGCAACAGCTCAACCATGTTCTGACATTTTTACATTGTTATTTTGCACTTTGGTTTACTGTCATTTATAATTAGATCTCCAAATCTGTTCATCTTGTGCTAAATCCTCTTGCCTGGGAAAAATTCAATAAATAAGCTATCTAAAGTGGCAGACAGAAATTTCAAATTTCAAATCACCAATCCTGTCTAAAGAGCCATGGTGCCCTGAAGCAAATTCATTACCACACACACAATTTTCTAACTCAATATACTACTAGTTCTCTCCCTATGCTTTCTGGATGCATGCTCCCCGGTTTCCTCTTTGTAATAGAGTAAGATGCTTTCCTCATTTTGGATGAAACTATCTCTAAGAGTTTGCCTGTTCTATTTTATATAACATTAAAATCACCAACAATCAAGCTGAGAGAAACCAATCTCAAAAGGCTAAAAGGTTACATACTATATGATTCCATTTATATACCACATTCAAAATGGCAAAATTGCAATAATGGAAAACAGGTCAGTGATTGCCAGGGGTTAGGGCATTGAAATTAATTAACTTGAAATTAAAAACATAATACCATTTATATTAGCATCCCCCCATGAAAATACTTTAGGTATAAACCTAACAAAATATGTACAAGATTTATATGAGAAAACAACAAAACTCTGATGAAAAATATCAAAGAACTAATCAAACAGAGAGATATTCCAAGTTCATGGATAGAAAAACTCAATATGATCAAGATGTCAGTTCTTCTCAACTTGATCTACAGAGTCCATGCAATCCCAATCAAAATCCCAGTAAATTATTTTGTAGATAATGACAAACTGATTCTAATTTTACATAGAGAGGCAAAAGACCCAGAATAGCCAACTCAGTAATGAAGGAAAAGGAAAAAGTTGGAAAGACTGAAAATACCCAACTTGAAGATTTACTATAAAGCTACAGTAACCAAGACAATATGGTACTGGCAAAACAACAGACAAACAGATCAATGGAATAAAATAGAGAGCCCAGAAATACACTTACATAAACACAGTCAACTGATCTTTGACAAAGGAGCAGAAGTAATATAATGGAGAAAAGATAATCTTTTCAATAAATGGTGTCAGAACAACTGAACATCTACACGCAAAAAAATTGAATCTAAGCACACAAAAAACCTAAGATCTTACACTCTTCCCAAATTTAACCCGAAATTGATCCCAGACATAAACGTAAAATTCAAAAATTTTATACAGAACTCTTAGAAGATAATAAAGGAGAAAAATCTAGAGGAACTTGGGTTTGGTGATGATGTTTTACACACAACTCTAAAGGCATGGTCCATGAAAGAAAGGAATGATAAGCTGGACTTCACTAAAATTAAAAATTTCTGCTGTGTAAGAGTACTATCAAGAAAATAAAAAAGACAAGACAGACTGCGAGAAAACATCTGCAAAAACATATTGGATAGGGTTATCAGAACTCATTAACATTAGTGTCACTAAAGTTGGTATTCAACCCCCCACTGCTAAATTTGACTGGCTTATTAAAAAAAGAAAAAATACTGGATAAAAAACTATTATCCAAAATATACAAAGAACTCTTAAGAAACCATTACACAGCTATTAAATGGCCAAAAACCAGAACACCGGCCACGCCCAATGCTGGTGAGGATGTAAAGCAACAAGAACTCTCATTCTTTGCCACCGGGACTATAAAATGATACAGCCACTTTGAAATAGAGTGTGACAGTTTCTTACAAGACTAAACATACTTTGCCATATGAACCAGCAATCACACTACTTGATATTTATCCAAAAGAGTTGAAAACATGTTCACACAAAAACCTGCACACGGATGTTTATATCAGCTTTATTCATAATTGCCAAAACTTGGAAGCAGCCAAGATGTCCCTCAAAGGTGAATGGATAAATGAACTGTGGTATAGCCAGACAATGAAATATTATTCAGCACTAAAAAGAAATGAGCTATCAAGCCATGAAAAAAACAAAGAGAAAGCTTAAATGTATATTATTAAGTAAAAGAAGTCAATCTGAAAAGGCTACATAAGGTAGAATTACAACTATATGATTTTCTGGAAAAGGCAAAACTATGGAGACAGTAAAAAGATTGGTGGTTGCCAGAAGTTAGAGGGGAGGGAGGGTTGAAGAGACAGAGCACTAGAGGATTTTGTGGGCAGTGAAATTACTCTGTATGATACTATAATGATAGACACATGCCATTATACATTTGTCCAAACCCATAGAATGTACAACACCAAGAGTGAACCCTAATGTAAACTATGGCCTTTGTATGATAATGATGTACCAATGTAACTTCATCAATTGTAGCAAACGTACCACTCTGGTAGGGTATGTTGATAATGGAGAGGCTATACAAACATACGTGGGGTCAGGAAGTATATGGGAAAACTACTTTCTGCTCAATTTTGCTGTGAATCTAAAACTGGTCTAAAAAATAAAGTCCTCAGTGCTGCTTCTTGATTGGTACTAAAAATTTAAAAATAAAAAATAAGTCTATTTTTTAAAAAATAACAAAACTATAACAATGGAAAACTGATCAGTGGTTGCCAGGGGTTAGAGTTGAAGGCTGCGTATGACTATAAAGATGTAGCATGAGTTTCTTTGGGGGTGATGAAACAGTTCTATATCCTGAATGTGGTAGTGGTTATATGAATCTATACATGTAATGAAACTTCATAGAATTATTGTATCCCTGCTTCAAATAAAAAAAAAAAATGCATGTAAAAACTGATGAAATCCAAATAAAATTTGTAATTGAGTCAATAACTGTACTGATGTCAATTTCCTAGTTTTGATAATTGTGCTATGGTTATGTAAGATGTTATCATTGGAGAAAGCTGGGAGGAGGGTACACAGGAACTCTCTGTACTGCTTTTATAAGTTCTATGTGAATCTAAAATTACTTTTTTTTTATTTTTTCTTTTTTCCTCTTATAGGCTTCAGTCACTACCAATAAAATTATTTTTTTTTTAAATAAAGTCTTTAAAAAGTCAAGCAGAGAACTGTTAAGTGTGCTAAGCAGATGCATTGGGCAGCTGTGGCTATCATGCAGTGGCCCAACAGATCCACTGGAGACCACCCATCTCAGCCATGGGTTCTGAACTACTGCTTCAGTTATAGGACTCAGAGGATTATAGACAGAGAGTACTGAACACTAGACCTCGGGTCTTCTCCATGCTCAGCAGAATCCCCAAGTGACCAGGCCAACATTCCAGTAGCACCACAACACACGTGGAGGGAGCCTGAGACCTCAAACTTCATGTTCTGAATACCCTAGTGCTACCTCACAGTCCACAAAAGTGAGATTCCTTGGGAACCTTGCAGGTGTCCTGATTAAAAATATACAACATTGCCTCTCTCCTATTAGTGTTCCACTTCAGACCACGTGGTAGTTAGGAGATGTCTCAAGATGGTAACCTACACCACACCATATCTCCCCAACTCAGAGAAAGATTGTTATCTTAAAATCTTCAATGAGGTTTTGAAGGAGACTTAAAGATAGGTCAGAGCCTCATTTATCCAAAGGACGAAAAAGAAAGAGAATATACAAACACCCCAGGGAAAGGAGATCACTTTTGAAACAACAAATAGATATTTTCTACAGCTATAAAAATGTCCGAAAAACACGGCTTATATGGTTTACAGAGTGGTGAAACCATATTTGGTTACTGGGAAGGCCAGGACCAGGACATGCTAATTTGGCAATGGCCCACATGTCCCATGCAAAGGTATTTTTTGAGCACTCACCTGGCCCTGCATGTTCATGATGACAACTGTGTTTGATCTGTTGCACACTACAAAGTGTTCTGGGTTTTTAGGAAGCAGGATCACACTGTTGACAGTAATGTCTGTTCCTGCGGTGCTGCCCAGGGATTTAAAGGTATTTGAGCATTCTGTGGTCTTCATATTCCAGATCTACCAGACAAAAATTTAAGGCATAAACATTTTGGGGGTATAAGAATTGCTAGTTTTAAGGTTTAAAAAAAATTAAAAATCAGGTTACTAAAAAAGAATAAAACTGATTCAGAAAAAAAGCTTCTTATTTGATTTCAGGTCTAATCAAATACCCAGCACTGTCATATATAGTTACCCCTTGGCATCCGTGGGGAATTAATTCCAGGACCATTACTGGATACCAAAATTCGAGATGCTCAAGTCCTTAATATAAAATGGTGTAGAGTATTTGCATATAACCTACACACATCCTCCCACATACTTTAAATCATCTCTAGATTACTTATAATTCCAAATACAATGCCCACATAGCACTTCACTCGTGTGGATTCAATGTAGAACTCAGCACAGGCCAAAGTTTTGTTTTTTGGAATTTTGTGGAATTTTTTTTTTCTCTGAATATTTTCAATCCACAGTTGGTTGAATCCACGTTCCAGATACAGAGAATCAATGGTATATAGTAATTGTTCATCATCTATTTGTTGATTAATTGGCAAAAACAAAAGTCATAAACCAAATAATAAAACCTTTTAAAATCTATGATCTACAGTTTTCCTTAGCTAACAGAGGTACCTTTTAAAATTAGTTATGGTGTCAACACTGCTACTATCATCAACAACCATAAAGATACCGTTGTCTGGACATTAAAACCAAATGGGGCTTTTTTTTTTGAGATGAGGTCTCACGATGTTGCCCAGGCTGGTGTCAAACTTCTGACCTCAAGCAATTCTCCTGCCTTGGACTCTCAAAGCCCCATTTGGTAAGACAGCCAACTCTCAATGGTATTTACAAGTTGTGAGGACCATATGCATAGCACAAAGAGGGCATATCCCATGACTAGAATACTAAGAAAGGCTGGGCACAGTGACTCACACCTGCAATCCCAACACTTTGAGAAGCTGAGGTGGGAGGATCTTTTGAGGCCAGGAGTTTGAGACCACCCTGGGAAAAATAGTTAAGACCCTGTCTCTACAAAAAATAACTTTTAAAAAATTAGCTGGAGCCAGATGCGGTGGCTCACGCCTGTAACCCTAGCACTCTGGAAGGCCAAAATAAGAGAATTGCCTAAGCTCAGGAGTTCAAGACCAACCTGAGCAAGAGCGAGATCCCATCTCTACTATAAATAGAAAGAAATTAGCCAAACAACTAAAAATAGAAAAAGCAGCTAGGCAAGAGAGTGAGACTCCGTCTCAAAAAAAAAAAAAATTAGTTGGGTGCAGTGGTGTGTGCCTGCAGTCCCAGATACTCAGGATGCTAGGCAGGAGGATCCCTTGAGCCCAAGAGTTCGAGGTTGCAGTGAGCTATGATCACACAACTGTACTCCAGCCTAGGTGACAGAGTGAGACCCTATCTCTACAAAAAAAAAAATTTTTTTTAATGAAATTTAAAAATAAAGTACTAAGAGCTCTGTTGTTTCCCCACCCATCCTGAGGGAACGTACATCTCCTGTCTTCAGGTTTCTGGTTCAATTCTCAAGTAAGAACAAGCAATTTCAGAGGGTGGTCTGATTTTTAGATACCTAAATGTGTATCTAAAATGTATATCTAGATCTTTTTTTTTTTGAGACAGAGTCTCACTATGTGGCCCAGGCTAGAGTGCTGCGGAGTCAGCCCAGCTCACTGCAACCTCAAACTCCCGGGCTCAAGCGATCCTTCTGCCTCAGCCTCCCGAAGTAGCTGGGACTACAGGCATGCGC
>CAUYPO010058280.1:0-16173 GCA_963574435.1 Cheirogaleus major | reverse complement strand
GTGTTTGTGGAATGACTGACTGAGAACACCAGCTACCGGGGGTGCCATGGGCTGGATGACTGTCAACAGATACGCCCACGCCATGTCCCGGAGCCTGTGAGTGGGGCCTTATTTGGAAATGAGGTCTTTGCAGAGGTGACCGAGCTGAGGATCTTGAGATGGGATCACCTTGGATTACCCAGGGGGCCCTGTCTAGACCTTGAACTCTGACTTCTGGCCTCCAAAACCATCGGAGAATAGATTCCCATCGTTCTAAGCCACCAAGTTTGTGACACTTGGTTATGGCAGCCACAGAAGCCTCCTACAGGGGGGAAAAAAACCAAACGACTTTCCCTGTTCTGTCTTTTCTGGAGTCTGTGCATTGGTGCATTCATTCGCTCACTCATTCGTTCGTTACTTCCCGTCCTGGGCACTGTCCCAGTCAGCGCGGGGGCAGGGAGGCAGTGTGACGTCACAGCCTTTGAGATGAGACCGACTCGGGAGTTAATCCCGGTCCTGCCACTTGCCGGCTGTGACGTTTTGAGCGCCGTATTCGACCTAAGCCCAGGTCCTGCTCTGTGTGGTGGGGATGGCCGGGACAATGGTGACGTCACCTTGGGAGCCAGCGTGAACACTCGTGCGGGGCCTGGCTCTCATGGCACGTTTACACGGTGGCGGTGTGAGTGCCATACGGGACGCGGAGCAGCCTGGAGCCATGTGCTCCTGCCCCGTGTCCTGGAGGAGAAGCTGGGCGTCGAGAAAAAGAGCCTTTGGGGGCTGACGGTGTGGACACACAGCACTGACGGGGTGAGGCGGGACTCCCGGCAGTGAAGACGTTTAACTCAGTGCAGCGGTGCTCAAAGGGGACCCAGCGTCATCACCTGGATGCTCGGGCCCCGCCCAGACCCCCTGAGTCTGAGACCCTGTGTTCGAACAGGCCCTGCGGGGATTCTGATGCCAACCGAGGTTCATGAACGAGGTGAGAGGGAGCCTGGGCTCCGGGAATAAACGGGTTCATGTTCCGGGTTGGACCTCCATGCACCTGCATTTTCTGGACAGAGGCCATCGCGGCTGACCGCGCCATCGGTTCAGCGAGAGGCTGTCTCTACTCAGTGTGGGCGCGGACCAGCACCTACCTGCCCCCGAGCTGTTAGAAACACGGAGTCTCGGGCTCCACGCAGGTGGAGGGAATCAGAACGCGCGTTCAACAAGGCCCAGGCGAGTCTCGTGCACGGGTTAGTTTAAGGGGCAGGGGTGGAGCTGGAGGGAGGAGGAAGGTGCAAGGAGACGGATTTCGCGGCCCCCTCTCTGCGTCTGAGGACGGATGTCGGGTGAGCTCAGGCGTGTCCCCCACCGCCGTTGCTGCCAGCTGAGCCCCTGGGACCCTCCAGGGCCTGAGAAAACCCCACCCCCGGGAGGGGCCTGCAGGGGATAGGGGTCTTAAGACTGCCATGCTCAGGTCAGAAGTCGCAAAAGCAGCATGTTCTCGGGACAGGTGACTCTGACCACCCTGGGTTTGGGGACCAGCCCCTAACCCACGCTCTCAACGCCTCTCTTCATTAGTGACTCGCTCACCCACCTCTGGGTGAGCTGGAATCTTCTCTCTGCCACCCCTCCAGGTCCAGGAAATGCAGCTGGACCACCTGGAGTGACCATGGAGTTGGGATTTGGCGGTAAGGGCTGGGGCTGGACGCACAGGGGGTGGCAGGTGGGGGTGAGGGGGAAGGAGCGGTGAGGGTCGCCTTGGGGTCGCAGAGGATATAAAGTGGGGCTTTGGGAGGGACTGGCAGTCCCCAGGCGAAGAAGCACATCTTCGGGAAGGCGGAGCCGGGGAGGAGGGGGCTGGGGAGGGGGAGATGGGAGAGGGGCCTGGAGGGTCTCAGGAGCGACACCGTGAACTTGGGAGAAGACAGCGTGCAGACTGCCCTTTCCCCCCGGCCCCCCGCTGCGTCTAGCCATGGAAGGCCAGGCCCCAAGCTCCGGCCTTGCAGAAAAGCCCGTCCCCGCCGCGGCCGCCCCCACGCTGTCCTCCGTGGGAGCCGTCTTCATCCTCCTGAAGTCCGCTCTGGGGGCCGGCCTGCTCAACTTCCCCTGGGCCTTCCACAGAGCGGGCGGAGTGGTCCCTGCCTTCCTGGTGGAGCTGGTGAGTCCCCCGGGAAAGCATTCTGGGGGGCGGGGGGTCTCCCAGAGCAGGCAGGAGATGGATTTGGTTTTTCTGGGTGGGGTCCTCTGCGTGGCTTCTGCAGAGCCGCCATCTTCTGAACTGCGCCCTGGGACTGTCTTCTCCATGCTGCTCAGCTACAGGGGAAGACGCCCCCGCGGTAGCCCTGGGCGGAGAGCACCCTCTGCCCGCTCCCTGCGAACCCGCATCTCAGCCGGGAGGGAGCGGCTCTGAGCACCCCGCGGGCCAGGTGCTCTTCCTGGCCTGCTGGTCGTGGCTCCGTGACTAAAGCTGAAACGCTGGGTGCAGACGGAGCCTGAAACTGGTGTGACATCCTCACGCTCCACCCAGGGACAGGGCCAGGCCTTGCACAGCGTTGGAGAGAATTGCCGCCTCCTACATGCTGGCGGCCGAGCCTGGGTTCCCTTCCAAGGAATCCCAGGGGCTGCATGTCCTTCCCCCCCCCGCCCCCCCCAGAAGAGCCACCAGGAGCAAAGCTGCGCTTTATACTGAGATTCCTTTCCTTGGGCCGGCGGGAGCCGCCGCGTCGTATATTGAGCTCCTTGACGGGCTTCATGTCGCGCACGTTTACGGCAGCCAGAAGACAGCGGCGCGTTCCCGCCGTCTGTGGCCCCAGGGCTCCGCACATCCCTCTGGAAACCGCCAAGGCCCGCTCCGTGTGGCGCCCGGGGGACCCACGCCGCCCCGTGCTGGCCGGGCGCCTGCTCTGTGCCCGGCGTGGGGTGGCCGGCGGTGTGGTCCCCGTCCTCGCGACGCCCTGCTCTGATGGGGAGTCAGGACAGCGTCGTCAGGTGGAGCCCGGGTGGCACACTGCGCCGGGAGGGCCGTGTGACGGGCGCTCTCTGAGCGGGTGACGTGCAGGCTCAGCCCCGTGGAAACGGCACGAGCTTCCGTGCTTCGGCAGCGCCCCGGCGCGGGTGCCGCTGGAAGAACCACAAGGGGGAAGCCAGATGGCCAGCCACAAAGGGATCGTGATGGGGGGTCCGAGGGCAGCCGGAGGGGCTGAGAGCCAGAGAGGTGGGCCCCACTCCCTCAGCTCTGCGCACGGCCATGTCCCGGGCCTCTTGCTGACATGCAGACGATCCAGCAGGTCTGAGTGAGCCTGAGACTTGCTCCCGGGCCACACGGCTGCTTTGCACAGGATGGTCTGAAGATCCTGCCTCCCGCAGGCTGGGAGAGGGGACCCCGACATGGACAAGTGGAAACTGCTTGCAAGGAGAAGAGCCAGGCTAGCCATTGGCACCCACCCACCGCCACACGCCGTTCCTGTCCCTCCAGCGCTGCCAGGGAGACGGGGTGGGGCAGGCGGGTGCCCTCGGCACAAATGATGGAAGGTTGGGGGGAGCCTGCCCCCCCCTTAGCAGGTGGGACCTGTGCCTGGAAGTGTTTAAACAGCGTGGTCAGTGGGACCTCAGCAGGGCGGGAGGTTTGATGACATTGAATGGCAGCAGGACCAGCCCTCTCTCGAGCTGCGGAGAGGCCCAGCCTGGCAGGGGGGCCAGGGTGCCTTGCTGTCCTGCTGCCCAGAGCGACAGGGGCCCTCTCGTGGTCACCCTGTCCCGGGGACGGTTCTCAGGCTGAAGCCCCCCCTCCCCTTAACCACAGCTGTTTGCCGAGTGCCTGCACGCGCCAGACACCTCTGGGGCAAAATGGTAAGAAAAGTCACAGTCCTGTCCTCACGGAGCTCGGAGTCTGGTGGGTGAGAGTCGCTGGGGACCCCCACCGTATTGCACGAGGGCAGGTATCTGTTTCCTGGGGTCGTAACAGATACTCACAAAATGGGGGACTTAAAACACACATTTTCTATAGTTCTGGAGACCAGGGGTCTGAAGTCGGTGTGTGGGCAGGGCCTCGCTCCCTCTGAAGGCACTTCCAGCTCTTGGGGCCCAGGCCTTCCTCTTCCCCCCAGTCTCTGCCTCCTCTTCTGTCGCCATAAGGACACTTGTCACTGGGTTTAGGGCCCACCTGGATGATCTGAGATGACCTCATCTCGAGGCCCATAAGGGCAAAGACCCTCTCATTTAATCACACTCATCATTGACATCTGCAAGAACTTGCCAATGCGTAGCATGCACAGGTGCGAGGGATTAGGACGTGGGGCGAACAGGCTGTGACCCATCCCCACAATGGGCTATTTGCAAAAACGGCAATAAACTGACACGCACAATGTGGATGAGTCTCCCGAACATGCTGAGTGGGAGAAGCCAGATATGAAAGCCTATAAATGTAGGGAAATTTTAGATCAGTGGTTTCATCTGGGAAGAGGATGGAGGCAGAAACTGGGAAAGGGACCCGGGGACCGTCCCAGGGACCGGTCATGCTCTGTTTGCAGGGGTTTGGGTTGCATGTGTGCACTTGTTGTACCTCCTCTAATGGTACTTGTGAGATTCTGTGCACTTGATTATATGTGAATTTTCACCCCTGGGGTGGGGGGCTGTTTGCAGACATCGAGATCCAATGAGTGACAGGTGTGCTGAAGTATTCGGGCAGGGGCAGGGGGATGCTGATATCAGCAACTCCAAAATGCAGGAATTGAGATGGATTGTTGGCCACACAGGTGTGGGCGGATGGCTCGAGATGTTATCTGGGGGTGGGTGTCTGCAGTGGGTGTTCACTGTAAGATTCTTTCAGCTTCTCTTGCAGGCTTGAAAATCTTTCCTAATAAGCATTGGAAAAATATTTAAGTTGCAGTAGAGAGAACACCATTTCTTGAGCGCTTACCATGTGCCAGGTGCTGAGCACTTTGCTCAGTCCTGATGCGCCCTGCAGGGTGGGTGGTACTATGCCCATCTCACAGATGGAAAAGCAGAGGTTGCCTCTTGCTTCATGCTGCACGGCAGGTCAACAGCAGAGTCAGAATCTGAACCCAGCTCTGCCTGTTCCCCCTGTGGGTCCCAAGCACCCCACCTTCCTGCCGCTCACGACCCAGGAGGATTTAGGAGAGAGATGTAAACTCTCTGGGTTTCTGACGTCTCATTTGTCCTGCATGGGGAAGGGTGGCACTGGGACCCCAGATTCCCAGCCTTGGAGAGGCCGTCAGACTCTGCCTGCTCTGCAGCGCTGGTGGCAGGGCTGTCGGGGGCCCCCAGGCTGCGGCCAGAGGCCACGTGGAGGGTGCGCTCGAGGTGGGGGATGGATGGGGCCGTGGGCGCCACAGCTCAGGGTCCCGTCCGCAGGTCTCCCTGGTCTTCCTGGTCAGCGGCCTGGTCGTCCTGGGCTACGCGGCCTCCGTCAGCGGCCAGGCCACCTACCAGGGCGTGGTCAGGGGGCTGTGCGGCCCGGCCGTCGGGAGGCTGTGTGAGGCCTGCTTCCTCGTCAACCTGTTCATGATCTCCGTGGCCTTCCTCAGGGTGATCGGGGACCAGCTGGAGAAGCGTAAGTACCCTCACCGGCGTTGGGGTGGCCTAGGGTGGGGTGTCCCCGATGACCTCGTGGGGTCAAGCAGAAGGGGGAGGCGCTGGGGGGGCAACAGAGGCCCAGACCACACCCCAGGGAGACTCAGAATTGGTAATGACCAGCACGATGAGGCTCGTGGCATGAGAGGCGTGGCTGCAGCTGGGATGTCCCGTGGAGACAGCCCCTTTCACAGATAAGGACGTGGAGCCACGGCAGGAAGCCCCTGGGGGAAGAGAGGCAGGAGCCCCTTTAATTTAGGGATGGCTGAGGCTCCAGCGCCCCCCGACCTTGACCTCTAGTCCCAACCTAGGCTTTCCCGCTAAGCGCTGCTTTCGCCGCTTACGAAGTCTGACGTGTGCTCTATTTTCGTTGTCATTGCATTAAAAATATTTGCTAATTTTTGCCGTGGTCTCTACTTCGACCCCTGGAATGTTCAGAATTGTGCTGTTTAATTTCCAATTACTTGGGAGTTTTCCACATTCCTGCTTGGTTTCTTCCTTAACTGTGTTGTGGTCTGAGAATATGCCCTGTGTAACTTCAGTCTTTTGAGGTCTGCTGAGACTTGCGCTGTGGTCCGGGGCATGGTTGGTCTCGGAGAGCTGCCCGTGTGCTCTTAAAGGACGTGTGTTCTGCAGGAGCCGGGGACAGTGTGCTGGGAACGTCCCTTAGGTCAAGATGGCCAACAGCTGTGTTCAGATCTCCCGTAGCAACCTTACTGCCCCCCCCTTTTTTTTTTTTGGTCTAGTGATTATTGATTTCTGAGAAGAGCGTTAAAATCATGAGCGGTGAGTTCAGCTTTGCCTGTTTCTCCCTTTAATTCTGTCAGTCTTTGTTTCGTGGTTCTCGGAGCTCCGATTGGGTCCATCCCTTCATTATTATAAAGTATTCATCCTTATCTCTGGCGTTAAATCTACCGTCTCTGCTGTTAATAGAAGACTCGTGTCATGTGCAGCTCTCCTGTTCTTTCACTTTGAACCTAACTGCGGCCTGGGATTTTAAGATGCGTTTCTTACAGACGGTGTATGGTTGAGTCCTGCGTTTGTAGCCACCTTGACGGTCTCAGACTCCTAACTGGACTGTTCAGACTTCTAATTGGAATGTAATCATCGACAGGGTCGAATTGAGGTCTCCCATCTTGCAATTTGTTCGTTCCATCTGTTGACCCATTAGCGAAAAGGTCCCCGGCTGTGGGATATTGAAATTAAAAGCTGCCGTGTCTTGGGAAACCCTGTCATTCCTAAAAGCTCCAAGGTGGGTGTAGCTGAACCTCTTGGTGGGTATATGGGCACAGAAACTCCCTGCCTGCCGCTGGCAAGTTCATCTCCAGGGACAGGTAGTGTTGCTGTGTTGAGAAGGATTCTGAGGATCAGGAGTTGAGCACCCTGACTAGTTAGAAATGCTGATCAGGATACGAGCCCCCCCAGCTCTGGGCGGGCTCACCAGGTGGAGAGAGCACTGCTTGCGTGTTTCTGCTTAGGTGTCTGGGGATGTGTCTTTCATAGGCGAGCCAGGGAGAGGGCTGCTACATAGAGGTTAGGGGTGGTCATTGCATGAGTTGGGTACGAATGACACATGCTGGTGCAGAGGACCTCAGGGACTGTCCTACAAATGTGGGGTTTAGGAAGGAGCTGGTGTAATCTGGTGTCAGAGCTGGAGTTTCCTGGCTGCAGCCCAGAGGGATAAGAAGGGCTCACGTCCCACCCCACAGCACGTGCGGGTCGTTTGGGGGCATTCTCTTGGAGTCTCTGGTCCAGACACCTGCTCTGCCCTCGCTCAGAGATGCCTCTGTATACGACCTGGCCGTAGAACTCTCCTGTGTCATTTCAGTAGAAATGGCTATTATTTCCTCACATGGCTGGCTTGATGGAACATTTGAGAACAAAAAAGGGTTTACATCGCAGCAATACGAACAACTCCAAGCGGGCCATGAGCCATCTCTCACCTCTCGGCCTCTGCTGCAGTAGGATGGGGGACCCTCCCCCGTGTGGTCCCCGAGGCTGCAGCCTCAAGCCATCTGCCTTTGTCCTCCCCTCCCCCGTCTGTCTTGCCTCCGAGATCAGCTCCCAATTATCCGTCTTACTGTGGCAGAATAAAAATGGGCCCAGATCCTTCGGTGCCCCTTCCCCTGAGAGGTTGGTGGGGCCTGTGTCCCCTGTCCTCGAATGCAGGGACTGGACCCTGGGACTTGATGCCGGTTCAGGGCCCAGCCTTTAAGAGGACGGGCGGCTTCCACCTTGGTCTCTGGGATCCCCCAGCTGCCACGGACGACGTCGGACTCGCCTGCTGTAGGGTCCACATGGAGAGACCCCCCCCCCGCCACCCTACCCCAAGACTGCAGGGAGGGTCCAGGCGTCCCCACCAGGTGTCAGGTGTGGGGTGGAGTCATTGAGGGTCCCCAGACCAGCCCCACCACCAGCCCCACATGACCCTAGCCGGTCCCACGTGGAGCAGGTCCTTCCCTAGGATCCGTGACACGGGACAGTGGTGGTTCCAAGCCGCTAGGCTCTGGGGCGGTTTGTTGAGCCCCAACAGTAGAGCCCAGCAGGGTGGAGGGAGCAGCTCGGCTGTCCCCAGCATTTTGGCCCAAAAGCTCCTCCAGGCCCCAGGTCGACCCCAGGCACCCTTTGAGTTCCTGAGTGGAACAGAAAGGCCTTTTCCCAGGACGCCTCGAGGGCAGGTGTTTTGTCCGCTTGTTGGTGGCCGATCCTGCCACTTAGAGCAGTGCCCGGCCAGCAGGGGAGCTCGGTGAACGGATTCTCGTGGCGGGTTCCTTCCTTCGTGGGGCCGTGGCCCTCCCCGTCTCGCCTGTCATCCGCCCCGGGGCTGAGGGGCCGAGTTAGTGCCGACGTCCAGCCCCACCCGGGGTCAGTAGCCCTGTGGCCATCCTGTGCCCCGTGGCTCAGCCCCTTCCCTGTCCCCGCCAGTGTGTGACTCTCTCCTGCCCGGCGCCCCGCGGCCCTGGTACGCCGACCAGCGCTTCACGCTGCCCCTGCTATGCGGGCTGCTCGTCCTGCCGCTGTCCGCCCCGCGGGAGATCGCCTTCCAGAAACACACCAGGTACACGGGGTGGGCCTTGGTGCCTCCGGCCGGGGCCACACCTTGGTATTGGCAGGTGCTGGCAACGCCAGGGTTTCTGTCCGCCTGGGATTAGAGGAAGGAGCTGCAGGGTTGGCTCTCCCGTTGGCAGAAGGGGGGGAGATCAGTGACAAATTACGCAAGTAACACGTCCATGACAGAAAACACAAGCAGAAAAAGAAAATGACCTGTAACAGCACCACGTGCTGCTCACGGATGTCATTTCGTCGAGACAGACTTTGTGCTCACGCACAGGCGTGCACAGGCACAGAGAGGGACAGAGGCCGAGAGAGACATGCACACATTTTTTTTCTTTTGTAAATCTTGGGATCTGAGGCTTTATGTATATTTTGAAAAAATAAAGCCTGGCAACAATGTCTACCCAGGCCTTTCACCTGCCTCTCCCTTGCTGTACACGAACAGTAGACTTCCCAGCTTGGAGACGGGACGTAGAGACGGCAGGTGCAAACCGAGCCTGCCCCACACCTGTGGCCCCGCAAGGCTCTCGTGTCTCGTGCAGCCGAGTCCAGGGTCCTCGTCCCCTCTGCAGCGTGGCTGAGCCCAGTGGTGTCCTGACTTTGCCAAACCCAAGCGGCCACCTGGCCTCCCTTAGTGGGAAGAAAGTCACAGCTGCCATCCCCGAGGGTGCCTATCCCATTAGGGATTCGACACGTCTGACCTCTGGAGCTGGGAGCAGCCCCCGTCGTACAGACCAGAAGACTGAGGCTCGGGTGTGGCCCCTGCGGGTGCCGCGCTGGCTCGGGAGGAGCTGGGGCTCAGACCCATCGTCTGTGTGCCGATGGCCTGTGTCGCCCTGCCACGGGGCCCTCACGCCGTCCCTGTCTGTCACAGCATCCTGGGTACCGTGGCCGCCTGCTACCTGGCCCTGGTTGTCACTGTGCAGTACTACCTCCGGCCCCCGGGCCTGGTCCGAGAGCCCAGTCCCTCGCTGAGGTGAGTCTGCAGGAGTGGCTTCCGGTGGCTTCTGTGGTGAGGGGGAGGCGCAGAGGAGCCTTGGAGGAGATGTCCCCATGTGTGTGGCAGAGCCAGGCTCCACCCCACGTGGCCCTTCCTGTCTCTGGGGTGACAAAGCTGAGGGAGGGTCCCTGTCCGTCTGCGGGACGGTGGGGCAGTCGCTGACCAGCTACAGGCCAAGGGACACGAGATCACTAAAGGCCAGCTGGGCTGTTGCAGACGTGTCCCCACAGCAAGGCCAGCCCGGGCAAGGGCAGAGAGGGTCGGGGGGTGTCGTGGGGGCTTCAGAGCCACAGCCAGGACTTTGGTTTTGCTCTGGATGAGTTGGGACGCTGCGGTGTTTCACGCACGGCAGGGACGCGATAGGACTTTGTTCTAAAGAGGGTCACTCTGGCTGTTTGTGGCCTGGGACAGAGGCAGGGAGACCAGGTAGGAGGCCCCTGCCCGGATCCAGGTCTTGGAGCAGGTGGTTTTTTTTAATAATAATTATTTTTTGAGACAGAGGCTCACTCTGTTACCCGGGCTAGGGTGCCGTGGCGTCAGCCTAGTTCACAGCAACCTCCAACTCCTGGGCTCAAGCGATCCTCCTGCCTCAGCCTCCCGAGTAGCTGGGACTACAGGCATGCGCCACTATGCCAGGCTAATTTTTTCTATGTATTTTTAGTTGTCCAGATAATTTCTTTCTATTTTTAGTAGAGACGGGTCTGGCTCTTGCTCAGGCTGGTTTCGAACTCCTGACCTTGAGTGATCCTCCCACCTCAGCCTCCCAGAGTGCTAGGATTACAGGCGTGAGCCACCGCGCCCGGCTGGGGCAGGTGGTTTTGAAGGAGGCGATGAGAGGTGAAGTAGTCAGATGTGGGGTCATTCTCGAGGTCAGATTTGCTACCGGCCGGGCCGGCTGGTGGGCATCTGACACATGCAGTCGCCCGGGGCCCCCTGCTTGGTTTAACACTAGGGTGTCACTGTCTTAAAACCCTTAGTTCTTGTCCACCAAGGGGCCTAGCACGTTCACCCTGCACTAGGCCCTGCGAGTTCTGTGGCCCGAGCTCCCGGTGGGTGGGAAGCGGGGAGCGAGTGCGAGTGAGCCGAGGTGACCGGAGCTCTCTGGGCGGGTGGAGGTGCCGCGTTGAGACGTCTAGGAGAGATTCGGCTGGTGGGATCCGTGTGTCTGGGGCTCAGGCAGAGAGGTCTGGGCTGGGGGGAGAAGTGTGGCTGACGTGGGCCAGAGAAGGCATCGAAGGCTGTGGGCACTGCGGTCCGTGCTCTGGGCCTGTGGCACCCGGCGCTGGGCAGTGAGGAGGAGGAGGAGGGGGTACCATAAGGGCTGTGAGTTAGGAGGATGTTTGAGTGTCCTAGTCACTGGGACCAGTGACCGCATACACAGTGGTTGAAAACATCAGAAATTTCTCTCTCGGTTCAGGGGGCCAGAAGTCTGAAGTCAAAAGTGTCAGCAAGGCCACGCTCCCTCCCAAGGCTCCCAGGGTGAGGGATCCTTCCTGCCTCTCCCTGCGTCTGGTGGCCACCAGCAATGTGTGTCCCTTGGTTTGCGGATGCGTCACTGCAGTCTCTGCCTCCGTCCTCACGTGGTGTTCTGTGTGTCTGTGTCCTTCTCCTATAAGGCCGCCAGTCACTGGATTCAAGCCCACCCTGATCCAGTGCGACCTCATCCTAATTTAACTAATTATATCCACAAAACTTGTCCAGGGAAGCTGGGGGCCAGGTGGGGGTCCCTAAGAGAGCTTGACTTGAAGGTTCTGCCCGTGCACATCTCCGTCCTCTTAGGTGGCTCGGATGGGGGTCGAACCATCCTTGCGCTCCTGGGGATCTGTCCGGCAGACCTGCCTTCAACAGGCAGCCTCGGGGGAAGATGGGAATTCGTTCTGCCCACTGGGAGAGTGTCATGTTGCCAAATTTCAGCAAAGACATATTTAGAAAGTGCAGCTTTTAAACAAGCATCCTTTTTCTGTTCCCAAAAACACAACCATGGACACAGTCATTAAAAACATATCTTGCAGCTGGGCGTGGTGGCTCATGCCTGTAATCCTAGCATTCTGGGAGGCTGAAGGGGAAGGATCGCTTGACCTCAGGAGTTCGAGACCAGCCTGAGTGAGACCCCGTCTCTACCAAAAATAGAAAGAAATTAATCAGACAACCAAAAATATATATAGAAAAAATTATCTGGGCACGGTGGTACACACCTGTAGTCCCAGCTACTCGGGAGGCTGAGGCAGGAGGATCGCTTGAGCCCAGGAGTTGGAGGTTGCTGTGAGCTAGGCTGACGCCACTCTAGCCCGGGCAACAGAGTGAGACTCTGTCTCAAAAAAACACACAAAAAACCATATCTTGCAGCCATACCCGGGCACATTTTTCTGGTGTCACTTGAAATGCATCCTCTCCCGTTGAAGGTTGTTTTGCATCTAATTGTTTTTTAATGAACACCTGTTCGTGTCTATTTTGCAGCCCTTCCTCCTGGACCTCTGCGTTTAGCGTCTTCCCCACCATCTGCTTCGGATTCCAGGTAACTTCAGTAGCTGCGTTGAAGAGTGTGGCATTGTGGGAGGCTGTGGGTGACCCTCTGCTCCCGTGGGAGAGCTCGGCCTCACTATCGGGGAGATGTCTGGGTGCTGTTCTGGGATGGGATGCTGGAGGGCTGTGTTTCGGAGACGGTGCGAGGGTGCTGGCGTCCCCTGGTCTCGGGGAGGCGTGAATTGCCATTGAACTTGGGAGTCCAGTCCCCCCCTCCCCGCCCCCGCCGACAGCCAGCAGCAGCAGCACCACGTTCCTGGGGTCTCGGGTAGAGAGTAGGGATCCTAGAAGCTGTGCCCCCTCCTCTGCAGAGTCCCCACAGGACTGTCACCATGCCTGGGGACCTGGAGCTGCCCACTTGGCCCTGCAGAACACCGTTACGTGGGTGGATTCTGTCCTGGGGCCGTGGAAGGGACAGCTCCCGCCTCTGCCAGGCTTACAGCCTGAAGGGGGCTGCATGGCGGGGGACAGGGGCAGGATATGCAGAATTGTGACCAGAGTGTCACGAGGGTGAGGACGGGGCTCTGCAGGTGGAGTACGGCAGAGGGGCAGGTTCAGAGGTCCCTGCCGAGGGAACCTGGGAGGACTCGAAGGACATGTGGGAGGTGGCCGGGTGTGGGGGAGGGCGCGCCAGGTTGAGAGGACGGCACAGATGAACCGCCAATTGGGAAAGGTCCCAGAGACCTTGGGGGACCTGCAGAGGGCTCAGTGTGGCAGGTGTCACACACAGTGGCGAGGGGAGGCAGAGCGCCCAGGCCCAGCTCCCCGCGTCCCAGCGGCCGTGAGTTCCCCCAGCCCTCCTAGCACAGGTGGCTGCAACACGGTTCTGTCATTCGTTGCTTATTTTAAGGAATATTTGCCTCTACCTCTTAAAAACAAAACCCCCCAAAAAAACCAGTCACCCACTGCTGCCACCACCAACACCAACAAGACGGCCACCAAGTAAGATCAAGTCCCCAGGGACATTAGTCTGGGATTCACAACAGTGTCCCAGCTCTGCAGCCCCGGAGTCGTTCTCTTCCCGTCCCCGGTAGCCAGCTGCTCCTGCTCTTCTGTGTGCTCTGAGAAGCCTTTTTGAGAAGGAGAAAAAACCCTGAACCGTTTCCATTTCTCTCCCCTGCAAACGGCTCCGCGGGGCTGAGCGGGCGGCCGGCACGGTTTCTCACGTTGCTGCCTGCACGCCCAATATTTTGAAAGATCTGAGGAGCTGATTTTGCTGTCAACTGTTTGTCTGGATTGAGTCGAACGATCCCTCTCTCTGCCCAAGCACCATCTGCTGCGGCAGACTCGCTCCGGGGCCGCTTCCCAGATGCCCGCGGGGGCCGGGGGCCCCCTCACCTTCGCCTCCCGCCTCGGCGACTCTCCTAGCAACCGGCTGCGGTTTCCAGGGACACGGGATGCCGAGGCCGAGATGCGCTGGGAAGGACGGGAATTCACGGTGTGGGCGGGGTGCAGGCCGGAGCGGGTGTGACCGGCGGGGGCTGCCAGAACCTGGCTGGGACACTTGGGGGTCTGGGGCGAGGGGTGTGGGGGGAAGGGGGTGGCGAATCAATATAGAGGAAGGTGGTGGGGAACGGAGCAAGACCGGAGGGGGCTTCAAGGAAGGAGAGGGTCATCTGCTGTCATCAGGAACTGTGACCCGACTCGAGCATGCTACCCTCCCTCAAACACAGGCACATTTGGCGGTGGGGCAGCCCCCAGCCTGCTGGCGTCGGCCAGAGGGGCCTCGGAGGAGCCAGGGGCGTGGGGTCCACTCCCGCCCGGCGTGGCCTCACGGGGGCTTGCGGTTCTGGCTTTTGAGTGGAGATAGAATCCACCGCCCATCCGATTCGCCCCTCCGAAGTGTACGCCGTGGTGGTTTGCTGTGTATTCAGACTTGTGCAATTCCAGAGCCTTCGCCCCAACACGCCCTCCCCGGTAGCAGCCACTCCCCGTTCTCCACGCCCCGGCCGGCGGCCGCGCATCTGGTTCTGTCTCTGTGGACCTCATGGGAGCCCGTCTGTGTTGTAGCATGTCCCGGCGTGCCATTCCTCGTGACGGCTGAATGATGTTCCGCTGAGCGGACGTGCTACGGTCATGTGCATTGTTTGTCCTTCCGTGGACACCTGAGTTGCTCCCACTTCTCTGGGGATTGTCATCTCCCCCTGTCTCCTCCCATCACCAGGTGACTAGAGCGCCTGCACGCTGCCACCGCCTCCTAGATGCTGTCACAGCGGGGCCACCCCGCCCTTGGGGAGCCGGCTCTGTTTCCCCTTATAAAACCAGTGGAAACCCCACTCGGGAGTCGCAGGGAAACAGGACGAAGGGAGGACTCTCTTCCCCTGGTCCCCGCCGGAAAGCAGAGCCTGCGACGGGGCTGGGCTGCGGGCGTCTGTCCGCGAGCAGGGAAGGGGTGCTGCTGAGGTCACTGTTGCGGGTGCCACGGTGCCAGGTCCACTGGGCCCTGAGCAGGGTGTAGGGTGCACCCCGGCAGCGCTGCAGGAGTGTGGGGGTGGGGTCTTCACCCACAGGGTTCTGCCACCCTGACCTGGGGGCCCCAGGGGCGTCAGGCCCCCCCCCACTGCCTGGCTGAGTTTGCCTGTAGCCGGGGGCGCCTGGGCCGGGGAAGCCGGCGGAAGCAGGGTGGGCGGCGGCCTCGGGACGCTGGTTCAGGGAGGTGTGAGCTTGCCTGGGCTGGAGCCCACAGGGATGAGGCAGGAGGGCCACCCCCACCCCCAGAGCGTGTGCTTCACGGGTGGCAGACTTGTTTACGTGGCTTCCCCGGCTTGTACTGAGTGGGACTCGTGAGATTCGAGTGCCAAGAGCTGGGGTTGGGTGGAGGCGGCCTCCGGGGATAGGGCCGAGTGGGTGACCCTGCGGGTTCTGCCAGCTGCGTGCCGGGCTCCGTGCGTGGCCCGGACTCAGAGCCCTGAGCAAGGCAGATGTGCTCCTTGCCATCCATCGTGTGGCTGACAGATGCCGACCAGACAGACCCACACCTGCTCTCGGGGAGGACGTGGTGCCATATGAGGGGAGATTGACCTGGTTGGGAAGTTTCTTGAAGGATGGGTAGGAGCTGGCTGGACTAGAAGAGAGCCCCAGCCAGAGGGAACAGCACGGGCAAAGGCCCTGAGGCAGCGAGCAGAGACCCAGGCTGGCTGAGCTCAGTGGGTGGGAGGTACCAGCAGGTTTGGTTTTGACCAGGAGCGAGCATGTGAGCGTGTTGGTGGGAGCCGAGCCCCAGGAGCCTGGGAGGAGCCCAGCACCCGTAGGTGTGTCTGGACACAGCGGTGCCTTTCATCCTGGCTCCGCGTCCCCTCGGCTGCTGGTGAAACACCAGTGCCCGAGACGAGACAGATGCAATCCGTGTCGGGGTGTGCTCTTGGCACTGGCTGTGTGGGTCTCACGTTTAAAATTCTCATCACCATAGGGCACGTTGCACGTAAAGCGTGTGGGTGGTGAGTACGCGTGTTCCCGTGTAACGTGGTCACTCCCCGACGTGGAAACTCCCTCGTGACCGTTCCTGCCCCACCCAAACCACAGAGCTGGTTCTCCACCGGCGATGGTGCCCCCAGGGGACGCCTGGCTGTGTCTGGAGACAGTTTGGGTGTCGCAGCTGGTGGGGGAGGGGCAGGCTACTGCAGGACACCCTCCAACGCAGGGGTGGCCCCCCACCAGGGTCCTCCCACCCAAACGTCAGCAGCACCAAGCTGGGAAACCCTGGTCTAGATCTGTCTTTGGACTTGAACTTCACGCCAGTGGGAACGTTCTCTCCCGTCTAACTTCTTTCGCTCGACCTCGTACCTGCGAGCTGCTTCCGGGTCGGGGTGCGTATCGTCTCTGTGCTTTTTCAGAGCCGCGTCGTATTCCACGCGGCAGTACCCTGCGATTTACACGTGCCTCCCACTCTTGGTGGCCACGTGGGGCGGTTCCCATCTTTTTAAGCTGCCCCTCCCGGGTGAGTGTCGGCGCAGCCGGCCCGCGCCCCGCTGAGCCAGGCCCCGTCTTCCAGTGCCACGAGGCCGCCGTCTCCGTGTACTGCAGCACGCGTCCCCGCAGCC